>JAIUZE010075082.1:11763-57447 GCA_022085475.1 Heliosperma pusillum | reverse complement strand
CAGGTTTGGACAATTTGTACCTCTTCCTCCACCGATCCTTCAATTGCTTGTTTTCCTCCGACAAGGGGTCCTTCTTTCGACCGGTAGGAACTAGATCAAGAGGTTTGTGACCAAGAGGTAAAAGGAAGCAGTCATGTACATCAAATTTTGACACCAAAAACTCCTTCGAATCAGATGCCCGAAAAATATGAGATAGGTCATTAAAAGCATAAAAAAAAAGGTGTACGTGTTCAACAGGTACATGTTTTAGTCTCAAATCAAGAAGCCCACCAAAACCAATGCGCTTCACCGCTTCCCGCTGAGCATGGTTAAGCTGAGAGATCAATTTCAGAAGCCTACCAGGTCGACATTTGACAAATTTAGATGGGGTAGGGTCAACGCTAACTTCTACGCCATCACCTTCACCAGCCATCTGATAGGTAAGACACAAAAATCAAAGTTTTATTATAATGTGTTAAAGTTACACAAGTATACAGATGCACTGAACAGGTTTAATGTTACAAAAAAACTTAAAAGTTTCATGTAGGACACAACTTCAAATTCATAAAAACATTCAACAACAGTTTCATAAATAATAAATAGAGTTACAGAATATCTAGACTAAAGTTTCAACAATTGTAGTTAGAGTTTCATAAATTGTAGTAAGAGTTTCATAAAAACTAGTTAGAGTTCCATACTAAAGTTCCATACTAAAGTTTCATAAATTGTAGTTAGAGTTTCAAAAATTGTAGTTAGAGTTTCATAAATTGTAGTTAGAGTTTCATAAAAACTAGTTAGAGTTCCATACTAAAGTTCCATATTAAAGTTTCATAAATTGTAGTTAGAGTTTCAAAAATTGTAGTTAGAGTTTCATAAAAACTAGTTAGAGTTCCATACTAAAGTTCCATACTAAAGTTTCATAAATTGTAGTTAGAGTTTCATAAATTGTAGTTAGAGTTTCATAAATTATAGTTAGAGTTTCATAAAAACTAGTTAGAGTTTCATAAAAACATTCATCAACAGTTTCATAAATAATAATTAGAGTTACAGACTATATAGACTAAAGTTTCATAAATTGTAGTTAGAGTTTCATAAAAACTAGTTAGAGTTACAGTATACAAGACACAACAGCAGTCAACAACACACTTCTTTCCTTGATGAACTAAAGTTTCATAAATAGTAGTTAGAGTTACAATATACATGCTTAAAGTTTCATGTAGGACACGACACAACTTCAAATTCATAATAACATTCAAAATTATAATGTGGACTACAGAATTCAGTTACAATACACAAATCTAGAGTTACACTAAACAGGTTTAAAGTTACAAATAACAAACTTTAAAGTTTCATGTACAATTACAATTATATCGGGCAATTAAATTACAAGTAATGCAATTGGGAGAAACACAAAAAAAGGGAGAAATTCATTATACAGTAAATTTGATAAACTTCTGAGAAAATGGCGATACAGCTTCAACTTATTAAAATTCAAAAATGGCGAAATAAAATTAAACGAACAATGATAAAACCACACGAAACAAATTCAACTTGGATAATAAAAAGAAAAATAATGTAAAACTACAATATGGATAAATAGGGATGAATGTACCGGAGATTAAGGATGAAGATAGCAAGTTGAACTCTCTATAATGGATAAATATGGATGAATTATGGATGAAAATGGAGTAAGGATGATAAATATGGATGAGTTATGGATGAAAATGGAGTAAGGATGAAGATGGAGTAAGGAAGACGAATAGTTTGAAGAGAAAATCAGAAAAATGAGAAGAGGAGGAGAGATAAGTGGGAAAATGTGTTTTCAGAGAGAGAATGTCAAACGTGGGAACATGTGTATTTGCATGATTAATGATTGTGCATGAGAAACAGTAGAGTATAATATTTTGGGATTAAATCTCAGCCATCCATACTCAAAGATCCAAGGGTGTATATATAATAGGACTCAAGGACTCAATTATACTAATGGGACTCATTTGAACCCACCTCTATATATATATATATATATATATATATATATATATATATATATATATATATATATATATATAGAGCTTAGTTCAATTGAGTCCACCATTTTCTTAGAGTCCTTGAGTCCTCATCCTAGCCATTGGATGAGGGAGATGGATGGCTGAGATTTGAGAGATTAAAAAATACACTTATCACTAATTAATTACTTATGCACTAATTAATTAACTTTCTCTCTCTAACTTACATTAATCATTTTTTAAACACTTTTAAGCACTTTTGAGCACTTTTGAGCTGCTGAGATTTATGAGTGTAACTTTGATACTTGCGAGTGTAACTCTAATGTTTTAGAGTGTAACTTTAACTTTTTAAGGCGGTTTGTATGTAAAAATTTGAATTTAAACAATTTTAACACCTTACGAGTGTAACTTTGATGCTTTTCGAGTGTAACTTTAATTTTTCGAGCGTAACTTTAAATTTTGAAGACGGTTTTCTCTATAATAATTTGGATATATATATAATTTTAACATTCTACGAGTGTAACTTTGCTGATTTTCGAGTCTAACTTTAATTTTTTTGAGACGGTTTTGTATATAAAAATTTGAATTTATATAATTTTAACATTTTACAAGTGTAACTTTGATGATTTACGAGTGTAACTTTAATATTTTACGAGTGTAACTTTAGTTATTTTTGGTCATTTTGAGTGGAATTTTTTGAATTTTATTACATGTTGAATTTATGTAATTTACTACAAATTTATGAATGTAACTTTAGTCATCTATGAGTGTAACTGTAGTCCTTTATGAGTGTAACTGTAATCCTTTATAAGTGTAACTGTAGTCCTTTATAAGTGTAACTGTAGTCCTTTATAAGTGTAACTGTAGTCCTTTATAAGTGTAACTGTAGTCCTTTATGAGTGTAACTGTAATCCTCTAAGAGTGTAACTGTAATACTTTATGAGTGTAACTGTAATACTTTATGAGTGTAACTGTAGTCCTCTATAAGTGTAACTGTAATCCGACCACCACAAACCAACCCACACTCACAAAAAAATAGATCTAGGAAAAAAAAAATGAAAACAAGAATAAAAGCTAAAATAAGAAACAGATCTGACATCAACAAGTGTAACTTTTAAGGTCATTTTATGTTACTTTAATAAATACAGTGTGTTACTTTAATAGATGATATATGTGACTTTAATAAATAAAATGTGTAACTTTAATAGACGATATATGTGACTTTAATAAATAAAATGTGTAACTTTAATAAATAAAATGTGTAACTTTAAAAGACGATATATGTGACTTTAATAAATAAAATGTGTAACTTTAATATACGATGTATGTAACTTTAATAAATAAAATGTGTAACTTTAATAGAGAATTTGTGTTACTTTAATAGAAAATTTGTGTTACTTTAATAGAAATCATTATTACTTGAAACCCTTTTTCAGATCTAGAATAAAAAAAACACACAAAATCAAATCATACTCAAATTTGAAAAAAAAATCATTCATCCCTAATGGACACCCTTTCCAGATTTGAAAAAAAAAAACATACACAAACACAAATTCATATCCAGATCTGAAAAACAAGAAGACACACCACAAAGACAAATTAGATCTAAAAAGACGAAAAGAAATTAGAAAAAGGAAAAAATAATAAAAAATAGAAGAGAGTAATGAGAACAAAAAAAGACTAGATCTGAAAAAAATAAAATGAAAAACAAATGAGAAGAGGGAGGAGAAGAAGATGAAGGAGAGGAGGGAGGACTGCGGACTGGCGGCAGGAGGAAGAAGACGGTGGTCGGAGAGAAGAGGAAGGAGGAAGGAGGACGTAGGGGTCGTCGTAGTGAAAGAAGAAGACAAAAAAAATGAAAAAAAAGAAACACAACCCACCACCCATCCACGACCCCCACGCACCACGCACCAACAACAGCCATGCACATCCAGACGGCGGAGGGTCGTCGTAGTGGTGGCGGTGTAGAGGAGGAGGGAGTAAGGGTGGTAGATTTGAAAAAAAAGGAATAGAGAATGTAGATCTGAAAAAATGAATGGGTGGTTGAGTGGTGGTAGTGGCGGTTTAGTGGCGGTTGGAGCATGTGGCTGGTTTGGTCGTCGGCTTGGGTCGGTAGTGGAGGCATTTGTGGTGGGTGTTGTGGTCGGGTGTGCGTGGGTGTGGTGGTGGCGGCGTCGAGGTGGCGTCCGGGGAGTCGCCGTGGTGGCGTCAGGGGTGCCGTCGTGGTGGCGCCAGGGAGTCATCGGGGTGGTGGGTGGGTGTGTGTCGAGTGGTGGTTGGGTGGTTTTGTGTGAGGAAAGGAGGATGGGTGATTTATTTGGGATTTTGATTTATTTGGGTTTTAGAGAGAAGATAAGATGAATATTGTGTGAGATGAGAGATAAGTAATTGTGAATGTTGTGTGAGATGAGAGAGAAGTAATTGTGATAAGAAGGTTATATGTTGAATTAGGTTAGATTAGTGATTAATTAGTGAAAGGTAGAGAGATAGTGGTGTTAATGACCTTTTGGAAGTATCAATCTCAACCACCCATCCTCCTTCATCCAATGGTACAAAATAGGACTCAAGGACTCTAAGGAAGAGGGTGGACTCAATTGATCTTTGCTCTATATATATATATATATATATATATATATATATATATATGCATTGCAATGTAGAAGAGGTGACAAATGATGGCGCCGGTAGAGAGGTGACGGCGACGTAAAATTCCAGTGGCGACGGGTGGCGGTGGCGCCGTGTGTGGATAAAAGATGGTTGAATTTCTAGGATCTGTGCATGTTGTGTTTTCATTGAGTATAGCGAGGGGTTGGATCAATTGTGGGATATAAACAAATTTTGGTCAGAATAAATGAAGAACGGTTGACAAGTTTGGCTAATTAGTCGGTATTTACCGACTGAAATAACAAGTTACCAACGGTGTTTCAATTAGTCGGTATCTATCGACCATCTTTTTTGTACCGGTTGTTTTTCAGTTAGTAATATATTTTACCACCTAAAATTTTGTCCGTCGGTAAATATCGAACGTTAACCTGCCTCTTTCCTCTAAACATGCCTAGGTTGCTCTAAACTGGCGGCTAGGATGAATGGTTCCTCTCGCATCGAACTACAACTTTCACACGAGAAGTAATAAGCTCACATAGAATTACACGTTCCGTCATGGAAAATTCGTCCACTACTAGTGAGACATGGATTACCCTTTGAAGTTCTATCAGTATTTAACAGCGAATAAGGTTGTTGAGAGACAGTAGTATCAGAATAGATTTATTGTGAGACTATATTATTTTACAATTCAAATTAAAGAAACAATAATAGAATAGGTAATAAAACATGTACGAACTAAATCACAATTGAAAATAAAATGAGCAGAGTTCTTAAAAAAGGTATGAGTTAAAGAGTTGCTTTTGGGTATGATCAACAACAAATGGATCATGAAAAAACAAACAATATGTAATTTAGAAGGGTGGTCTCTCATTAACTTAGTGAACCGTGTCTCCCAAAAATTTGCGGTAGAATTAAAGCTCTAGGCTACTTTAATTTATTACAGATTATAATGTTAACATATTGTTATTAGGTACTCAAACGTGTTATATTAATTGATGTTCTTTTAACGGAGACTCTTAATCTTATAGTAAGTATAACCACAACTAAATTTAGGGTTTTAACCTCTTAACTATGGAAGGAGATAAGTTGTGTTATAACTACTGGGACGTGGAAGGTAATTTGAGAAAGTTCTTCTTTTATTAACTATATATGACAGTTTGGAACATTTGTGTTATTCATTTTTTAGGTGCCTTGATAGTCATTGACTTTCACTCTCCTCCATCCTTCGAAAAAAGGAAATAGGTAAGTTCTATCAACCTAATTCTTTCCTATTAAAAAAATCAATTGTTCATATTATATCACTACACGAAAAAGGCGGTTTAGACATCAACTTTCGCAACGGATCACTTATTAGTTGCTAATTAGCAACCGTTTTTAATTTGGTCGCTAATTAGCAACCACCTTCACATTGGTGGCAGGCTTGCAGACATTAAATGCTAATTAGCGACTAATAACAAGTTGGTCGCTCATTAAACGAACTAATTAGCGGCCAACATGAGGTTTAGTATATCTATAACCTTCTAAATATTTATCTACCAAAATATTTATAAATGTCTTTTGGTTTAAAAATTCTTTTTTGATATAACTATCTATTGTCAAAGTACATAGGTTGTTTTGTTAGAAAAAAACTATTGATTGTATTTACTATATTTGATTTCAGGGTAAAATGATAGTAATGATAAATTATTGTTTCGAAATTTTACTATAACGACCATCTCGTTTTTCCCCCTAACATGGGTCAAGAACTCAAGATGTACAAGTCCCGATCCTAGAAAATTTATATTAAGGGTCAACAAATTGTCCCGATCCTACAAAATATATATTAAGTCCCGGTCATTGTTTATCATTTTATTTTAGGGTGTCTCATTTATTTGTTTTTCTTTCTATATTATAAAGGTTTTTTATGAGTAATTTGATCTTCTAGTAGGATTATTTCTCACTTGTCATCTACAAAGTTGAATTATAAGTGGTCTTCTGCTCTTTCCTCTGTATTTGTGCCAAAAATAAAGGTCAACAAATGAACGGAACGGAGGGAGCATATTTTTATTGAGGATGATCAAGTATCTAATTAATAAGATTGCATACTACAATCTTTAGCAACTTGTATAGTCATAACTCATAAGATGGTAGTGGGAATTAGTGCATTAAAAAAAAAAAAAAAAAAAAAAACACAACAACATTCTCCCAAAGAGATAACAGCCACTTATGAATTAATCTCATATCGTACATTCGTACACTAGATAAGGTGTTAGAATTCGTAGGAACCTAGACCACTAGAAACCACTGTAAAGGCAACAATGGCTAAAGCAATGGTGTTGATGTCATGTTTATATGGCTCGTCTCAAGCTGTCTTAGAAGGGAGCCTTCAGCTAAGTGGCACAATCCGCTTTGCCACAGCAAACACCACCCGGGTACACTTCCCTAGGACGGGCTTGATGGTTAGAAGCCAGCAAGTTTCAGCGCAGACTACAGAGAGTAGCCGTCGTGCTGTGTTGGGATTAATTCTAGCTGGATTCACTTCTGGTCCTTGTATTCAAACCGTTCTTACTAAGGCCGAGCAAATCCCTGATCAGCCTCCTCAACTGATGCCTGGTGGTCTCCTTAGGTTCCCCATAGTCTATAGTGCTCAATCGCATCGAGAATTATACTATCTTTACCCCATTTTTATTGTCATTTGACTGGCATTTACCTCAATTCTTTTGACAGCATCTGCATTTTGAGTAAATTTTCCTTTCCTGCTATTTTTTCGTCTTTTCGCCTTTGGACTAAGTATGTCGGTTTTCCTTGTCATCTGACGTCACTGAATAACTATTTTTTCTACTTGATATTTGATAATATTCATAATTAGCACTTGTGGACGCAAATTCAGACCAAGTATTGATCGACTATGAGAACATTATCTCATAGCCTCAAGGCTTGAGTAAGAAAGTTGAATGTACGCAGTCTTACCTTAAAACTAATATTTGGGCCGTATGCCACCAGGATAGCAGGGGCCAGCGCAACGCATACATGGTCTTATGCATGATATTAGGTCTATATTTGTCAGCCATAATCTTTCTGAAAATTGGCCAATCACAGCAGTATATACGGCTCAACAGGGCAGCCCGAAGAGAAACCTATCAACATGGCATTTTGGCGCAACCTACACTACACTACACCAAAGTCACAACATACATGCCAGGTGGTACAGGCGTACAGCGGAACCTAATTCATCATTTACTTACCCCCTCTGTTTAACAACAAAAAGGTTTCTGGAATGATCTATCAGAAAAATTACTATGTACTCCGTATTAGACTAAGATTTGTTTATGATAAACCGCGTTAATGCTGGTAATTACTGTGTACTCCGTATTTGACTAAGATCACAAGTTGTCCGTTAATGCTAGCCCCAAAACCCATCTATATCGCTCTTTTAGATCGGAAAAGAAGAACATGGATTCAGAACGGCAACAACAGCAGCAGCAGCAGCAACAACAACAACATGTTAACAACAAAAAGTAGTTACTATCACACCTTTAGATCAGAAGGATTAACACCCAACTCACAACTTTCAAAAATCGGAAAATTATAACCATTCTCGTTGATCACCAATATTACTAACATGTGTCCTAACGCAGATAAACGAAAGACAGCTAATTGTTTTTAACATGTGTCCTATGGAAAAAGTTAGAAAAACTGGTTACTTAATAAATCTAACACAATTCAAATAGAAAAAAACTAGACATAGCGAGAGTAAAAACGACTGAGTCGTCCACGCGTCCCCGAGCAACATCCTCCGGAGCAGCATCGTCCACGCGTCCCCGACCAACATCCTCCATAACTCCCGGACCAACGTCCTCCACAGCTCCCGGACCAACATCCTCCGCAGCTCCCGGACCAACGACCCAAACATTCCATGCAAGTGATTGCAGCCTCCCTCTGTGCCACACGAACATCCCTACTATCCCATATCAGTTTCGAGAGCTGGAAGACGTCAATATCGTGTGTGTTGAAGAGTTTATTCCTCTTGGCGTAGTGGAACTTCTTTTTTAAGTGTCCCACTTTTTCGACAAAATTTGTTTTGCTAACGCGGGAACGTTGTAGGGAGTTTTTGATGGAGTTAAAGAAATCATCAACCTTTCTCATGGGTTCAGTTTTGTTTTTCGCCTTATAGTCGATCATTCCTTTTAAAATAAGGATTTCGTCCTCGTTGCTCCATACTCTTTTGTCTTTCTGTTTTTGTTTCTTTTTAGGGGAGTTTTCGTCGTCGTTTTCTGCAGGACGTTTGGAAGATGTCACGGCGGTGGCGGTAGAAGGCGTATTTTGAACAATGTCGCAGGAAGAAACGACGTCATCTTGACCAGAGGAGGCGGTGATGGTCGGAGGAGGGGACTCCATGATGGAGTTTTCTTCATTCCGGTCCATTATTGGGTGTGGAGTTGTTTTGTGGGAATTGGACGGACTCGAGAGAGGCATGGGTATATATTTAGACATGACAAATAGATCCATTCGTGTAGAATTGCCTTTGACTATCAACTTTAATAAGGTTTATTGTCTAACCCTAATCCAGGGAATTTTCTGTAACTCACCCCGACTTGTTTAGTTAGTCCATGAAAAGTTTATTTTCACTCAATTTTTAAGAGCTGCGGAGGATAATATATCTTACTAGTTTAGAGCCCGTGCAACAAAGCATATAAAAATATATGCTTACAAAGTTATTTTAGTTTAATTATAGTAGCACTTTAAACACAAAGTATATCCTACACCTTTTTAACTGATACACCCCCAAAAAATAAAACTCGTGGTTAAAGTTGTGTTTTAGAGGCTGATACTGGCAAGCTTAAAGACGCGTTATTATATTACATACGCGTAGTAATATTTTTAGGGACGTGTTTTTTCACATACGGATTTTACTATTTCACATACGACTTTTACCACATTACCCTTATCATTTTTTCATTTCCTCACCCAATTAATTCCCCCTTCCCTCCTCTCACATCCATTTTTGTTCACCACATTAATTGGCCACCACTGGCTGGCAGTCTGACACCACCGGCCGACACCACAACCAGCTAGCCTGGCCTCCTCCCCCCTCCCTCTCCTGCTCCGACACACTACGACCACCCTTCCGACCTCCCCCTGTCTCGAATTCCCCCTCTTTCGCACCTGGACTCATCCTCTCTTCGTTCACCACCGTCCCCTTGCTCCGACCAACAAAGATCACCTTACCACCGTCCCTCTTGCTTCGACGAACACCACAACCCATACATGACCCTCCCTTCCCCACATATGCCTACCCCGTTATCACCGACTTCCGTCCCAACCAACAACCCGTAGCCCAAACATAAACCCGAGGTCGACAGCCTGACCAACCACTCGGCTCCTCCCTCCCCAGCACTATCCCTCTCCCCCTGCTACGACAATTACAGTCCTATTCAACAACATTAGTTGACCACTCTAAACCCTAATTAAGAATAATTTTAAAACATAATAAACCTAATAGTTATAAAAAAGAATTAATAATTGCTAATTATAATATTATTTCAGTAATTGTGGAATTATAATCGATTGTTCAACTATATTAGATTCAATTATAGGTTAGATATATGCAGAAGAGTCAATTTGATTATGTTTATTGTTTAAGAAGAAAAAAGATTGTGTTTTACGATAAGAGTATAATATGAAAAATTTATGAAAAAGTGTATGTGAAAGAGTAAAGTTCGTATGTGAAAAAGTAATTCCGTATTTTTATTAGGGAAAGCTTCAACCCATATTATTTAATTTTAACTTTAAATCTCTCATTGCAGCTTAAATGTGATATGCAATAACAATGTACTTGTATCAGCGTTGATGTCATGTGCTACTGTCTTGTTAGTTTTGATAATAAGTAGCAATAAACACAAATCTGGATTTCACATTAGCCGGAAAACCAAATAAAGGGATGACTACAACTTGTGGTCATGTTGAATACTCCACTACGGAGTACTATTTTTTGAGAGAGTTGATATAAAAACAATGATAAGCAAATAGAAGAACACAAATTCTCATTTAAGACGGGGGTATCCGTCTTAAGTTTAAGACGGATACCATATTCTCTCACAAAATATCCATCAAGGGTGAATGGAGAAGCACATGGGGGGTGCCCACCTTGTCCCCTCTACCCATTTCCTCTCACAAAATACCCGTCGCAAGATCCGACCCGTCACAAGCAAGACTTACTGATAGAAGAATATGTATGACTACCAAAACCATAGGACTAAGCAAGTAAGCAACCGCCAAAAAACTCAGACTTGGGGTAGTTGATATCCAGCAACACTTGTATTAGAGTTGATACCCGAACACAAAGAATACGATTTCTAAAATAAGTGCGACATTTATTATTAAAAAAGCACTTTGTATTACTAAAAGAGCATTTGGTGTAGCCGCTAAAGTCTTAATTTCACCCGAATCTTGATATATATGAGTTGAAGCTTCACCTCGGCCATAACTTTGTCGGCTTAATTTTTACGCCTAAACGACATATCCATAGATTACTAATAAAACCCATGTGAACATAAACATCTCTTAGATAAATGTAGAATCACCCAGCAACAAAATAATAATGATGTCAACTTTAGCATCTTCATGTCGAGCTACTTGCCTCTAATTTTTAAATCGAGAGTCAGCATGCTAAACTTATACCTCAAAATGAATAGGACACCTAGAAACCTGCAATAGGTAATACTCCCTCCTATTCATGGTATTCTTCCCTATTTTTTTTTTCGGTTATTCATGTTTCTTCCCTATTTTCTTTTTTGGATGTGGGGTAGTGTGTTTTGTGTTGTCTAAATTCATTTGTGTGTAGGGTAGTGTGTTTTGTATGGTTAAAATTCATTTTCTTAATTTAAGAGTCAAAATGAAAGGGGAAAAATACATTGAATAGGAGGGAGTACAATTCTCGTATTAGTCAAGCTACAATGATCAAAGAAATGCAAATTGCTCAATATTTCTAACTTGTAAAGCATCACTTGCATAGTCATCTTTAACTATATAATGAACATAAAATTTATGATATCATCAATAAAACTTTGATTTTATTATAAGGGGTCAAAAGTAAAGAGAAAAATCATAAAAGACAAATATTAACAGGTATTTGAACCTACAACGTAGGGTTGCTTTACGTTCTCTGCTAAGAAAAGATTGAAAAATTATATTTGTGGCGAATTGAGCACACGATAGAAATTCATTTTTCTGGATCAGTTTGACACTAATGATAGAATTTCAATAATGTATCAATATGTTAGCAGAGTGCACAACAAAAGATCGGTAAAGAGAAAAGCAAGGAAGTCTCACTATGTAAATAAGACAAGAAAAGAGTAGAAATGAAAAAATTGAAAACTTTTATGTGCACAAAAGATTTAAAACCTGTTGTAAAACAGAGAACCCCAATCAATCTTTATTTAAGCATTTTACCCAATACTTAAAATACTTGTAGAGATCAAGTTATAAGCATAAAATGGGGGAAAGACAAAGCCTAACAATAATAGGAAAGTAAAGCTCGGTACGGAGTTTCACAAACTTGTACTCTTTTGAATTGAATAAAATCAAAGAAAGAGTGTTATGTCCACTTGTTACATTTTTCTTCATTTTTAGTATGTATTCAAAGAACTGAAAATAATCAAATTGATTTGATTAGTAAGATAGAAAGTATTGGAGAATGATTGAAGGCGAAATCAGTTGGTTTAAATAAAAACAATCCATCAAAAGATTATAGTACTACTATAAGATTCAATCGTCTAGAGCAAACTATTCTCGTCGCAATAACAACCAATATCGTTAGAATGAATCAACTTAAAGGCAATAGAGAGGAATAACGAAATATACTTATGTGAAATATGCAATGAACTTGACGCTACATCACAGTGCAAATTCCGCCGTTATATTCTTCTTTAATCTGAGGAGATAGGGACAGAGAGAATATGAGGAGATCGAGTAGCAGTGGACGCTAAAAAGAATATGGGCTTAGAAAATATTAGGGCTTGGTACCTAGCCGCATACTAAGGCGGGAAAATATTTGCTGTAGAAGCGACACGTGGATAGGATGACCTGGCTGGTTCTTCTTTTATAATTTTTATATAGATATATATAGATGAGAATGTGCCGTTAATTGTCATATCTAGGTTATTAACGTGTGTACTCTCGTAAGTACACACGTTAGAAAAACCAATAAAATAATATATACTCTGTACATTGTACATTCTAATTTTAATCCACTCAGATAAGTAGGTTACCAGTTCAACATAAGACAGTTCTTATTTATGAATTATGAGCTATGTAAATCAAATATTTCGGGCAAAACTTGGATCCGCTAACTTTTTGTCGAGTTTTCGGTCCGATCAACAATTTACAACTCTATGTTTATATGTGAATTTGCGTAAATTTGAATATAATTATAGTTTTAAGTCACTATAGGAACTGATAACAATGAACAAGAGAAGTCTTTGTGAAGAATTGTTATGTCTTATTACGTAAAGAGCCAGAGTTTATATACACCTAAGATGCTAGAAAACTAGGAAACTACTTAGCTAATTTCCTAAATATAATCCCGTAAATAAGGAATACAAATATTGACACAATCAAAATATTATACTAACAACTCGTAATATTCTCCGAATATTACGCTAACAGTCACTGAATCATCGTTGCAATAACTAGAAGGAAATTAAGTTGATGTTGAAAAAATACAGGGGATTGTTGAAAGGAAAAATGGAGTTTGTCAAGCAGGAAGAGAGGAGGTAGGTAGAGGGTAAGGACCAGTAGGTCTTTGTTGCTTATATATTCTATCCTCTTCGGCCGTGGCTGCTGAAGATCCGACGTAGTAAGCTACAAGGAATAATCCATGAATAAAGCACAAAATCCCACCTATGATGAACAAGTGCTTATGTGAGAACCCGCACGCTTGTCTTGATCTTGAGTTTGAGACCGTCCCTAGTACGAGCATTGGGAAAGCGATGAATAGTATGATCCTGCAACATGGAGTAACACATTGGAGTAAATATGATATTATCATGCATGTTCCTTGGGGTTAAGAATGTGAAAGTTGTTGAAAGAGACGATGGTGGTACCAAGAGAAGATGAGGGAGCTTCCGGCAATTTGTCGGTTAGAGGATGATCGCTCCCAGTCCTCCACTGATTGTATGCAGACACAGCCGCCAAGTACATTGGCGAAAACATGAGCTAATGCTAGTAGTATAGAAGCAGCCAGTCCGAGCCTGTAAGCGTCATAGCTCGGCTCCCTACACTCAAAAATCCACACTCTCGTATATTTTCCCTGCAAATTAAAGTTCTGTTCAGTTAGTCTCGTATAAGACTGTCTCACATAAAGACACGCGATTAATTAGAGAGTAAAGGGGATTACCTTGTTTTGAGCCACTTGAGCTTGAATAGCTAGTATTCCGGCCACAATGTCCATGACCATGAGCAAGAGACAGACTAAGGGACCGATTTTATTTGCCATGCTGATTCTTGCCATTGTTTCCGGCCAATTCACAGGATTTTACTTACAACTGAGCAATGATTGATTATTACAAATACTGTAGCCCAATATGTGATTCTTTTATACAAGGTTGGAAGAAGTCACAAGTATAGAGTCTTTGATAAGAAGTAGAGAATATGGAATAAAGATTGAGAATAAAGTAAGCCATCTTCATTATTTGATGGTATGAGGAGAAAAGAAAAACTATGAACTTAACTCAAAGAAAAGTTTGATGATTGATTAGCTGTTGGAAGATTGAAAATGTGCAACTGTAAAAGGCTCTTTTGTCTTGACAATTTTTGCTTTATTCCAAGTTTGTATTTTCATCTATTCGTGGAATATGTATGTTTAATGTTTTGGATTCTTGGCATGGGGAGCAAGGAAAGCATTCTTTTTCTGGAAAAATAGCATGAGTATTATTATTGCGTAAGACCGTCTTAAAATGTGAGACGGACCTCTTATATAAAAACACTCATTTATTGATAGCAATGAAGGAGTGTTGGCATAATATGTTTTTCGAATATCTAACTGGTGGAATAAGGCCTCAACTTGTTGGCATGTCACTAAAGAATATTGGAATATGAGTATATGAGTATATGTTCTCTGATATACAGTTGTTGAAGAGATTTTAGTTTAGAAATTGAAATGAAGGTATTGTGGGCGATAAGTCATAGATTCGAATCCTAATTCTCCTTTTAAGTTGTATAGGTTACAAGGGTATACTGCCCTTAAGATGCTTATAATAACTCGATGAGGGTGCTACGACCCACATTTGTTACCATGACTGCAATTAGGCCTTCTAAAACTTATACCATCCAATTCCTCAAAAAAAAAAAAACTTATACCACCCAAACCCACAAACTACATTCTAAAGTATACACAAATAAACCGAGATGATTCTAATCTGAGTGACCCAATAATAAAACCCAAAACGGTTGATTTGAAACTCGAATGATATAACTCGGTCGAGTTCATAATCATTTCGCTGAAAATGACCTAAATATAATGTTCTCCTTATCCAAAATGGTCTAACAGTACTGGCTGTGGCTGTATGCCTGTACTGCAACCCAAATAATCCAATCCGAACCTAACCCGAATGACATGTTTGCAGGTCTAACTTAAATATTCTAACACGAAAAGTGATTGGGGTTGAAGGTTTATGCAATCAGTGTAAGTTTGTTCAATACAAGGTGGTGTAGTGATTTCATTGCGTAAGATGACTTAACATTGATCTGTCACTCCCAAAAAGCCTTAAATCAACACACTCCACTCTTTTTCTGACAGTAATATATTCTTCCCAGCCTTTTTCCCGTGTAAGCCACACACAAATTGACTGCACTTCTATTCCCAGACTCTTACTCATATCTTCTTCTGCTTATAATCTAACCAAAGCCGAACCCGTAAAACCAAACAAGTTCAATGATGGATTACTCTGAAGAACAAGAGCTGGATCTCAACTGGCTTATCTGTCTTCTGGAAGACATTCCGGCACCCTGCTGTGATGCTTCGATTCCGAGGCCTGTCGCTACTGACCACCCTTTTTGCAGCCCGAATTCTCCTAGGTTTGTTTTGTATTAAGAGTATTCACAGCTGTTTAAGCTCCAAATAAAGGTGTTCTGTGACATTTTTCCTGATATTTTTCTTACTGCAGTAAGAGCATTAAAGATTCCTGTGGAACCTTGGACAGTCTGGAAGAGTGTTGTCGGAAAAGGTAAAAGCATTGACAGAAACAACACTATCTGATACCGTAAATATTATCACCTATGGCTTACTGAAGAAGTGAAGAACAGTCGGATGTACGAGGTCTTCCACTGTGATGAAAGAAAAAGTTTCCTGAAGCCTGTCATTTATATTGACAATGGACCTTGAAGCATCTTGTTACAGCTTTTACATGTTGTTTTCTATATATCAGCTAACACTTTTATACCATTACACTGTAGGGTTCGAGGTGGAATGTCGTGTCAATCTAGCTCCAAAGTTTTCCGTGAGAAATTACGAAGGGATCGTGTTAATGAAAGGCATGTAACCATTCTCTAAAAATCCTCTATATCATAAAGTTCATAAGGGACACACCCTTTCATTTTCTCATTGATTTTGTTCTCCTTACATCACTAGGTTTCTTGAATTAAGTGCGATTCTGGCGCCTGGACAAACACCCAAGCTGGACAAAGCTACTATACTGAATGATGCTGCTCAAATGGTAAAACTGCTACATGATGAAATTAGCACTCTGAAGAGCCAGAATGCAGAGCTTAAACAGAAAATCAATCAATTAAAGGTGTTCTTTCTTCATTCTGTTTATTGCTGCCAAATTCTGACCCGACTCAACAAAACTAAACTCAATATGACCCGGTTTATTAAACGAGAAGATTCTATTTAATGCTGGCAAATGCTGATCCAACTCGACAAAAAACAAACTCAATATGGCCTGATATTATCCAAAGCAGAACCCACAACGACCCACCCGGCCTAAGCTCAATTCAGTTCTCTTGTGTCTGTAACTGTGTGATTCTTGTTGCAGGCTGAGAAGAACAAACTTCGCTCTGAAAAACTTAAGTTAAAGGTAAAGAAAGATCATATGGAACAGCACGTGAAAACGTTAGGAGCTCCTCATAGCATGAAGCTCCCTCCTGCTTCATATGCCATCCCTAAACAAATGCCTGTATTCAGCTACCCTGCTGTTCCTATGTGGCATTTTGCGGCACACGCTTCTCTCAATAACTCAAAGAATCATGTTCTCCATCCTCCAGTTGCTTAAGTTATACACTCCCTCTGTCCCGCTTATATGTCTCCACTTAACTTTACAACGTTGAAGACGGTTTCATAAAGGACAACCTAATATGTCGAAATGAAGACAATATGTATGGGATGAGGGTAGCATCTTATTCCCTAAATTGTAATTTCCTCGATATTACACAATGAGATTTTAGGCTTGCTGTTTTAGTATGTTGTACCCCTTCTTCTTTGGAAGTTTTGATGTAGAACAACAAGACCATGGTGTGTTCAAGTGTAAAACATAAAAAAAAATGGGAGTTCACAAGCGTCATTTAGCCTTTTATTTATGGACATAAACTTCTAGGTTGGGACTCTCGGCCACAAGCGGGTTACAACCTCCTTGTAAACCGGGTTTCCAAACTCCAATTTTGCTATAACTTACAGTATGACTAAAGTTTTTGGGTACTATTCTCGGGCCAGATATTCAACAAGATCTGTAATAAGTCAAATTCAACCCTACCTATACACAAAGCCCTAATCCCCAAGTAATTAAGGATCGGCTTGGTTAGACACGAAACTTGAATATCAACGCGGGTACAAGTCTGTAGAGTCCATGCTGGCCACTGAGTAGAGGTCGCAACCAGGCTCATGGTCCTGGCTTGCGGATCCCCTTCTGCCTGGTTTATCCAGATTTTCAGCATTCATAGTCAAGGATGACGTTGGTGAAGGCCCTTGTAAAGACGAGGAATCAGAGGAGTTGGTGTTGAGCATAAGTAGGACAGATGCCATAGTGGGCCTGCTGGCAGCATCTTCTTGAGCGCAAAACAAAGCCACTTGGGTACATCTAAGAACTTCTTCACTTGAATAGTTGTTTCCTAGTAGTGCATCCACTAACTCCGTCGTCGCTCCAGTGTTCCAAAGTCTCCATGCCTGAAGCAACATACAAGAAAATACCTCACCATAATCCCCATCTGATCCCAGTCAAGAGTAAAGGCTCATGTAACTATAAGTCGTCAACTTACCTTGATTATTATTAGACACTGAACACTCAGATACAGGTATTCCACTAGTGTTAGTTTTTGAAGGCCATAGGTGAACCGAGGTGCCGATGGCCTATGGAATGAGGCATTGGCCTCATGCATACAAGGAACATTTTTTTTTTCATTTTTAACGTATATTATCTCGCAAACACTGGACTCCCTCCATATCAATCATTTGTTTACCTTTGATTAAAATACCCCTCACAAAGAACAAAAAGGTAGACAAAAAATTAGGACAGAGGGAGTACTTTTTCGGTTTTAAAGAGGGCTAACATAAAAGAACTAGAAGGGGGGAAATATGCAGAATTTTGTATGGTGCTCGTTGCACGTTATGTGCAAGGCACCATGTTGCGTTTTGACTGGTGCCTCACTGAGCCTAGAGCCCAAGTGCACTTTCTAAAGTAATCTCCTTGGACACTTCTTCTAAGATACCTTTAACCTAGTGTGAACAACATAGTTGTAGAGTAATCAAGAGAGAGTAACAATTTTGGTACATCTTACACGACTCAGTAGGCTATCCGTGCCTTTAGATGGGTTGATGAAGTTACTGCTCCGTCCACTTATAATCTCCAAAAGCAATATTCCGAAACTGTAGACATCAACCTTGACAGATATGATTCCTGACATTGCATATTCGGGTGCCATATATCCACTGCAAGACAGTACTCATGAGCATTAAGGTTGTTTGCAAGTAAACCTATCTCTCTGCTGTTTCAAACTTTGTACTACATTGCCATATATCTCCTCCAGCTAAGACGATAAATGCATCGAGGATATAAGACTTACTATGTTCCAACTATTCTAGTGGTATTGGCTTGTGTTTGGTCTAGTTTCACCAGTCGTGCCATGCCAAAGTCTGCTATCTTTGGATTCATCTCCCGATCAAGTAAAACATTGCTTGATTTAAGATCTCTATGTATAATTGTCAGACGAGAATCCTCATGAAGGTACAAAAGTCCGCGTGCAATTCCCATGATGATCTTGAACCGTGTATCCCAGTCCAAATACTTGCGGTTGTTTGGATCTGTGCAACAATATCAAAGCATCAGACTACTGCGTGTTTGCGTCGTCTTAGAACTAGTTGGTCGAATGTGTATTGAGGGATTACCGAATAGAAATTTGTCAAGACTCATGTTGGGCATAAACTCATAAATGAGCAGTTTCTCGTCGCCTTCTAAGCAGAATCCCAGAAGTCTCACCAAGTTTCTGTGCTGAAGCTTTGCTAATAACTCTACTTCATTCGAGAACTCTCTGATACCCTGTCCAGAGTCCTCCGAAAGCCTCTTCACAGCTACTTCTCGGCCATCTGGAAGCCTTCCCTACTTTGCAAGATGGAGAAATAATCATGTTGTTTTTCAAAGCAATTGAATACAACTATATCTGAGACCCAACCCAGTGCCTCAGAAGATCCTTCCCATGACATTAGTTCATAGACTATACCACAAGATGTAGTACAACTGGTGTTGTCGTTTATGAGCTTTATAATAAAATTTTCGAGTTTTCTTTTAATGATTATAAGTTTTACAGTAAAATTTATGCTCATCAACTTAAACATTTAAAAATTAAACTATATAAAAGCTCTGAAAAAATACACATAAGCATAGTTAGATTTACGTTGGCTTTACAATGCTATTGTACAACTGTAGGTGTCATCCTATTTGTGCCATGACAGGGTAAGGAGGGGATCGATGTACACAACCTTAGCCAAAACCATTTGCCACAGACATATAACTGAAATTACGACGTGAATTGCGTTGAATAACTACTGCTATATCAGAATTAAATTGAAATGTAATCAATCTAACTATGTTTATGTGTATTTTTTCAGGGCTTTTTTAAAGTTTAACTAATCATCAGTCATTCATTCGGATTTACGACTTTACCACATTATTATAATTTTAACCAAATAACTAATTATAATCTAAAACATAGGAATATTGAATCTTTGGCTTCATGGGAATGATAGGGGACACGGCTATCTTGAAGACGGAAAAAGATCCTCTCCAGTACTCTCCTCTCTCCATTATCTTCCATTACTTCTCAATGATCCAGATATTATGTCAGGGCGATATAACGTTCAGGTGTTTTATTGAATTGGGGAGAGAATAATAATTTTAGAATGGTATATTAAAGGAAATGGAAGATTGGAAGGTAATGGAGAGAAAAAGTAATGGGGGGATCCATCCCCCTTCAAGACACCCAAATTTCTTGTTCACATATGCACCAGTGTTAAAACTCATAAGGGAGAGCTTTACCGCCCTAGTTGTCCTAGCTACCTGGCTCGAATTTGGATTGAACCGAATGGTCTACACCAAAAAAAAAAAGATATCCCTTAGAAGTATTGATATACCCTGTAAACAGCTCCAAATCCTCCTTCACCGAGCTTATTAGCTACAGAGAAGTTACTTGTTGCAGTCTGGATTGTCTCTAGACTGAAGTGCAATGAGTTTTCTCTGTAAGTTTCAACGACAGCTGAAAAAAAAATTAATATATATGAATCTATGAAGGAACACCTCTGTAGACATACAAGCTGAGAAAGCTGTGGTAGTTACCTGGTAGTGTGTCACTTTTCTTCCTCTTATGCAAATAGAAAGCAATTGCACAGAGAAGCAACAAGAAGAAGACAATAGCAGGAATTCCGGCTCTTATAAAGTAGTACACTGAATCACTGCCTCCAGTTTGAAAATCTAAGGAAGTTCATAATATTAAGAAGATATTAAGCCTTGAGCGAATGGTATGCGAGGCATAGCGATACCAATGAGTGAATCAAATTTGAATATAGTCGACCGTATCTGAACCATCCAAAACTCGGCCAAATGGAATATGAAGAATAATGAATTAGAAGTTTAGAACTCAATCGACTCAACTGAATTCTGAGTTTATGAGCAACAGGAAATCTGATTTGTCTGAATCCTACAAACTTTGAAAGACACGCTGAAATGTTCACTAATAAACTGATCCGATAATGACCCAATCCGACTCGCGCTATCCTGCCAAAATATGGCCGGAGTGACCCGATTCTAGCTCTCTTGATATTAAAGGGACATTAGACAGGTAAAATAGACAACTTCCAGATGTTATAAAGCATTGCTTCACGTTTTTTAACTCTTACAATATACGTAGTCATAACGAAATTTTACAAGGATTGTAATTTACCAGGAGCTTGAGCTGATAGAGGTGGCAGAGCAGGAGGTGGAGTCGCATAGAAAGGCGCTGTATCATAAATGAGCTGGCAACTAGGCCGTAAAATCAGCAATCTTCTTCTTCCTCCGTTACAGCAAGCAACTTGTGTTTCAGCCAAAGAAATTTTCAAGCATCTCTCACACGGTAAGCCAAGTACATCAGGGGTGCACTGAACAAGACAATATAATGTAAGGCCCACAGAAACCTCAACCTCTTCTGTGTCGAAACCATGGTAAGAACTATTGTAAGCTGTGTTCTTGATAAGTCCTGACATCGTACTCATGAGTTTTTGTTCCAACTCGACTGGGTTTGACACCTTATCAAAGCTTGACAAATAAATCCATGGAAATTCCTCACCCTGTGAGAAAATGTAGCGGTTTGCATACCGCACTGTACACTCCTGGTAAAAAATTATAGCTTCCTTCCTATAAGTGCATACTTGAGTGATTTTTTCAGCTGCGTATTGAACACAGTTATGGCATAGTTCAGGATCAACATCTCCTCTGCAATAGAAGAGACCATAGACTTTGTCAGGGCTATTTCCACTGGAGGCATTGTAAAACCCTGTTGATCCCGTATGAGCCGTAAGATCTGTGAGAAGGGTGTCAAGATTGCGCTTGAATGCACCATTCTGTGTGTAATTAGATGTAGTGTTCACACACTGCTGAAGAAAGAATTTCGGCTGCGACGCTAAAGTGGTGACTAAAAACTTGAATACTACTATCGAAAACAAGATAAAAGGAAGAGACTTTGAGATTTGAGGCGGTACCATCTCGGAATTGAGTGTTGATCAACAAATAAACATGGCATTCAGAAATTTATCAGGAAATTTAGTTTGTTTTGACAAAGTCAACTTGTTAGCCAATACAAGAGACTTTTGTTAATATAATTCTCACAAGTCGTTCAATGATGATGCTATGATACACTCTCATTTACACAGTTACCATAAAACAGAAGTATTATATACACAAGTACACAAATGAAATCATCTCAGTGTAAATACTTTATTTCTTTGTCATAAAATATTTATCTTGAACTCCATTTTCAACAAGAACAGAAGAAGGCTATAATCCATCTGACATCAGAACTTCAGAAGGGGATTACTTTAGCTTACCCTTTCCTTTCTTAAATATTCACATTAATCCAACTACAAAGAAAACCTCGTAAATAAAGTAGATTAAATTAAACAAGTAAAACAACTATATTAATCACACATAGATTTATGACTGATAAAGAGAACTTGCCTGTTTTTTTATTTTTGTGAGGCCAATGTTATTTGACGATCCTCTGCAGTTCGGCTTCTGTCGCCTGAGCATTTAGTTTCTGGCAGTTTCTGCGTTGTCGAGTCAGCAATTTTTCAGTCATTGTTCATCAGGCTGGCCCCGAAGATAGCTGCAAACTGTTGCCGAGAAATAGAGACCAATATGTCTGATAAAACTTTCCCAAACACGAATTGACTCAACCAGAAATGACCTAAAAACGCCTGAAAATAAAGAATTTGAGATAATAATCTAAATTGGCTTGACCCAAAACAACACGACCCATAATCATTTGCCCCAAATCAACTCGACTGACCTCTATAATGACCCGACAATGATTGAGCAAGAAACAGCAAATTTTAGGTATCAGACTATAGGAAAGAGGTGTGGGAATCAAACCTCGGCCTCCCAAAATTTTACTGTCGACTATCGACAGTGATCAAATGTCATGGGAGATCTTTGACTTAAGGTTTTGGGTAAGGAACAGGCTACCCAAGAAACAAGATCTGTCATGATCATTCATACATTCTCAACATCAACTAATCAACAAACTCTTTACAAAGTAACATTCAAGCAAACTTTTTCCTTTATTCCAGACGGAACTATATTCAAGCACCCGAACAAGAAATCTTTATCCCCAGTACGATTTGAGGTCGACAAGCAACATACGTTCGTTTTAATCCTTCAACACAAAGATAATATAGAATTTTTCAGAGGTTCCCTAAAGACGGCAAACTTTAGAATCAAGGTGGGTATAAGTCTGTAGCCTTCATGCTGCCCACCGAGTTTGGGTCATAATCAAGCTCGTTTTCCTGACTTTTAAGCCCCCGTCCCACTCGTGGGCTGTTGATCATCGAGTTGCTATTAAGCATAAGAAGGAGAGATGCCATGGTGGGTCTGCTGGAAGCATCTTCTTGAACACAGAACAACGCTACTTCGATACATCTCAGGACGATTTCTCTTGAATAACTGTTTCCTAGTAGTACATCCACTAGCTCCCTGGTATTCCCAGTAGATAGCTCATAACTTGATATAGATAGCTCTTATGCTCTTATTTTACGCCCCCTTCCTCCAGATGAATATGTAATAGAAAGAACAAGACAAAAATACAGCAAAGAAACTGTAATTGCACCGTTTAACAATCTTGCTTATAAATGGTATTCTATTCTACCCCATGGGTTGCACTATAACAAAAACACATCAAGAAGAAACATTAGTTTAGCTAGCTGGAAACGACATGCACATTCCTATTGATACACAATGAATACAACATTAGTTTAGCTAGCCGTAAAAGACATGCACATTCTTATTGATATTCGGTGAATACACCTAAAAAAAGCAGCCTGTCAGCTGCTTCCGAAAAGGCTCTAGCATGCCAGAAAGTCACTGTAACACATGGGTAAAACCACACCAGACCAAATCAGGGAGAGGGGAGGAGGCTGCGTATACATTCTATTGTCACACACTCACACTTGTCAGGCTATACAAAATTTATGCTCTACTAAACGGTCATGTTTCCGGTACTCGATATTAGTAAGGTACCTACTACCATGGATCGATGAGCAGATCCAACTTGTACCACATGGGCTCCATGGACACCGAAAATTTAAAACTTCTATGCATAGAAATTTTGCCCAGTTTTTGTGATAGGAACATCCAATTCTAATTTTATTTGTATAGTAATATAGTTGGAAATTTTATGGACACGGTAAACAGAATTTGCTGTATCTGCTACTACTGACTGGCAGGATCCTCATTTTGCCAAGTATGTAGTGATTTGCTTTTCGATCCAACTGACTTGGTTATGTCTGAACTGTGCTCTTCGGAGAGAGCACGCAATGAGCTCAGACTGTGCGTAATGTATGCAGGATGAGACATCATTGGAAGAGGAAAAGAGTGGCTGCTAAGCATGATAATTACAGAAGACATAGTTGGTCTCTCTGTGGCGTCTTCTTGCACACATAATAAACCTATGTGGACACATCTCAGTATTTCACTTCTTGAACCACTTGGTATAGTTGCATCAACTACATTTACTGCAGTTCCTTCCCTCCAATTTCTCCACACCTGTAAAATATAACTACCCACATTTGTTTCTCGACTTTCGGATAGAGTAACATTCAAATGAAAGTACAAGTTGAAAATTCAAAGAAGTGTTTATTAGATTTATGAAAGGTTGAATATCATTGAGAATTGCATAATGAACTTGTACATGTCTAAACTATTTATACAAAGAAGTAATAACACAAACTAAACCCTAGAGGTATAATGTCAGCCGTAATATGTAGCTTATAGTACAAGAATATGATCAACTAAAGAATTTAAGAATAATATTGTAGGATAACTTTGACCTAGAGGATCTTAACAAATATGGTAAGAATTCTTTATGTAATTATTCTTAATAGTGTTTCTTTTCAGCTGAAAACTTAAAGATTTTGTAAGAGCTGAGATAAATGTTGAGTCTAAATGAGCAAGGCACTTACCCAACTTATCAGGTCACCTGAATTCTCCCCTTGGTATGATCCTATGCTCTTTCGTCCAGCGATAATTTCCAGTAGTAATACACCAAAACTGTACGTAGACATCTGATTTAGGAGAAAATAATCCATGGAATGCGTACTCTGGTGCCATATATCCGCTGCATATGGTTCTTTGTCAGAAACTTTGCAGATTCCCTTAAGAGAATGAGATTTTTCAAATTATCTAATATACAGCTAAACTCGATGAATGGTGGTTAAAATAAGCTGATACTATGATGCTGCTTAATTACGAAAAGATGCTAGTGTTGGGTAAACGGTGACTATATTGATGACTCGGCAAATTAATGCAAAGTAAACAAGTAAAAGTGACGAAACGCAACATTTAAATGAGGTGAGCTAGAGTACTTAGTTCAAGGACTAAACATTGGTTTTGACGGTATTTTAATAGAATATAGAAAATCATGATAGATGAACCATCTCAACCAAAACCTTAAGGTGATGGTTGAGGCCCATATATTATAGTTATATTCTAATAAATCAGATGGTACATGGCAGAATTTGAAAGAACACAAGAATACAGCATATCAAATCCCAGCACAAATTATGAATCACATGTGCCATTGCAAAGATGCAATGAACTTGGTATAACAACTGTACAATATGTGAAATACGCAAGACTGCTGGAAGAAAATTATAGAACTTACTAGGTGCCTGCAACTCTGTTAGTGTCCCCGTGAGTTTGATCCACTTGAAACAGCCTGGCTAAGCCAAAATCTGCAATCTTTGGCATCATTTCTGCATCTAAAAGTACGTTGCTGGCTTTAAGATCACGGTGGATTATTCTTAGTCGGGAATCCTCATGAAGATATAGTAGGCCTCGAGTAATGCCAGTAATGATGTTGTGGCGCGTCTCCCAGTCTAACAGGCTACGCTTCTCTGGATCTGCAATTTTATATACAAAAAAAGTCTTACAAAACTGTTTCGCCCTACACTAAGATGCTGTAAGAAGTGCATGTTATTTACCTAAAACCCCTGTACAGAACTCTTTCGAGTATTGGGGTTTATAAAGTGTGGGTTCACAATAATGCTTACTTAACATATTGCATAAGATCGAGATTAAGAGTAATCACACTACAACATGCTTATGTGACAATTCAAACATTGTACAAAAATACCAAAATAAGAAGTGATCCAAAAAAACTGAAAATTACAAATATTTGCACCCAAAAAAAATACCAAATAAGAAGTGATCCAAGCTTCTGTTTGGAACAAATTCGTAAATCAGAAGTCTTTCATCTCTTTCCAAGCAGAAACCTAGCAGCCGGACCAAGTTCCTGTGCTGAAGCTTGGCTAATAATACAACCTCATTTTTAAATTCTAGTTCGCCTTGCCCAGAATTCTTAGCAAGCCTTTTAACTGCTATTTGCTGGCCACTAGAAAGTAAACCCTGCACATGTCACAGATGTAAATCAACTAAGCCGTGGTAAATGCGGGATTGACTTTTAATCACAATTGGAGTTCCAGATAATTACATGTGACATACCTTATAAACAGCGCCAAATCCTCCTCGGCCAAGCTTATTAGCATCAGAAAAACTATTTGTTGCAGCCTTTATTGTTTCAAAGTCAAATTGCAAAGAATCGCTGTTGTTAATCTCATCCTCAGACTCATGAGTGGAAATGGACACTACCGGAAGAAATATCATTAAGTTAGAGGCATAAAGCAAATGACAGAAGTTATATAACCCAGAAAAAGATTAATACTCACTTTCAACTTTCTCCCATCTCTTTCTTCTCAGTACACAGCAACCAACTATGAGTAACACAGTCACCACGCATAAAACGACAGGAACAACAACAGCAACAACTACAACTGCTCCCTTGCTCCCTTTTTCTATATGAAGCAAAGTCATTCATCTTGTTCAAGGTTACGTCTCTGGAGGACAAGTGCTAAAGCAAAGGTACAACTAATAAACTGAAACCACGGACATATCATGGAGAAAACATGTTGCAAGTAATGAATATAATCAAATATTTGAGACGTAAACACCCAATTATCAGTAAGCATTGTACAAGATGATCTCACACCCGACTCCTTCTTAATCCTTTCTTTAATTATAGTTAATGGGACAGTGAAGCATATAAGACGGTCTTATATAATTTTTTGGTGCCCAAATAACTAACCAATGACATGAGAGCTGCAACATAATACGGAGTATCATTATCATACAACAAAGAGTCAAAAGCCATTCATCTGAAACACATTTGATCATTTGACAAGTCTAACTCACCTGTATTAGTATTGTTGTTTCTACTCCCGGGTGGAGGTGCAGAACTAGACTGATTGCCATCAGAACTAGGAGTATAAAACAGATATGTCTCAAACCTCAGAGTACAACTTGGATTCAAAATAAATGCCCCCTGCTTCCCATTACAACAACTTGGAATACTGCTGATATCGCCTCCTATACAGTTCGAGCAATCTATATATGACAAATCAGGTGTACACTCAACCAATGCATAGACCTCCGTGAAATCATCCACCTTTGCAGACCCATCGGCAAATTTACTTTGAGAATCCCCTGCCGCCGCCTTGTCCTGTAAACTCTTTAGCAATGACCCAAGCTGCTGGCTAAACCTGTCATGACATTTTTTTAGTCATTTACCAACAATTGGCCTCTTTTTTTTTGACAACTTTTGATTAAGTCTGGGATTTTTTAAGGGGTATCCTTTATTTTTTAAGCACTCTAGCATGTATACTCGGATATATATATATAAAACAGTGTAATATACGCCTGAATTCAATGGAAGTTCTTTAAATAACCTAAATACTCAAATGCGCCGCTTCTAAATGTAAAGCTTAAGCACATTTAGTTGTGTATGTAGAAAATAGAGATGGTTGGCACATTGACAGAGACGGAATAACCTTCGCGCTTACCTGGCAACGCATTGGTTAAGCACTTTTGATTGATTATCCATCCATAACTCACGGAGTCATTATCAATCTAATGATTGTTTATTGATCAATACACATTTTTTAATCGTACAACTTAAAACAGTTGAAAACCCAGAATTATGATACTTTGGGTTACCTTTTCTTTTGACATTTTTAGGTTAACTTAACGCAGTTGAAAAAAAATTCCTAGGATCTTCCAATTCACACGAATTTGGAAGACAACCAAACAAAAAGCCAAGGATATATGACAGTTAAAAAAGATACCGCATAAGCATCGAAAATCCCATATCTATAATCATCGAGCAATGGAGAAAAGTCACTGTGGTATAAGGAGACTACGATTAAGGCCTTGATCTTTTGGACTGAAATTGTCTTAACCTAACTTTAATTGCACTATTGAACAAATTTTAACTATAACTGAAATAAACTAAAATCAAGTACAAAACAACCGCGCCTAAAGTTGTGATCTTTTCCTGAAACAAAACTCGATCAGTTCAGGAACATCGACCATGACAAAATGACAATTCAAGAAAACTAGAGTCCCACAGTAGAGAGGGCAATTGCATTAGATTGAACTTTCACAAAACTGTGGTTACCAGGGAAACCGGTCATTATGATTTATGATCGGGTCATTGAGGCCTTAAGGATTTGTAACAGAATTCAGGATTTTATATTGAAATCGGAAACTCTATACACAAATTGGGACAATTGTAGGAGAATTTCTCGAACAAATTGTATTAATTGATTGAGGAAATTACAGAGAGAATTAGAGGAAGAATTACAGAGATTGAGAAGAAGAATGATTACAATTGATAAAATGAATATTATACTACAGGAAGTTAGTTTATATAACCACTTCCAACTAATTGACAGCTGTATTCTAACAACCTAACAACCCTCTAACTGATTTTGGCGCCATTCTTGAGTTTGTTACAGTTGGTTATTTAGCTGTTTGTTACAATACATTCCCCTTTTTTAGAAGCTTGTCCTCAAGCTTAAGAAATCTGAAATGCAGGAAACTTCTTTATAAAATCATCTGACAGTTCCCATGTAGCATCTTCAGTAGTACCATTAGACCAATGTACCAGAAAGTATACCACAGCACCATTGCCTTTCTTCACCATCTTCCTTTCCAGTATAGCTATGGGCTCTGCCCTCAGCTGTAGATTGTCATCCATGGTAGGGACGACACTAATGACAGGCACACTTCCATGGTGTTTCCTTAACTGAGAGACGTGGAACACAGGATGAATTTTGGATTGTGCAGGCAATTTCAGCTTATAAGCTACGTTGCCCACTCTGGCAGTCACCTCAAATGGCCCAAAGTACCTTGGTGAGAGTTTCTGACAACTCCTGTATACCACTGATTGCTGTCTATATGGCTGTAATTTGACATACACCAAGTCTCCCACTTGATATTCTGTATCAGTTCTATGCTTGTCACTTTGACTCTTCATCCTATCTTGAGCCCTTTTTAGATGGAATTTTAACATTTGAATACATTCTTCTCTGGCATTTAGACTCCTATCCACTGCAGCTACTATACTGTCCCCATTAATATAAGGAGTATGTAATTGAGGTGATTGCCCATATACCACCTCATAAGGAGTTGTTCCTATGGCAGAGTGGAAATTAGAATTATACCACCACTCAGCTAATGGTATCCACTGTGCCCAATCCTTAGGTCTTTCCCCTGTCATGCACCTAAGGTATGTTTCAAGGCATTTGTTGACCACCTCTGATTGTCCATCTGTTTGAGGGTGATAAGCTGAAGACATCAGTAAGTCCACCTTCTGTAGCTTAAAAAGTTCTTGCCAAAATTGACTAATGAAGATCTTATCTCTGTCACTCACTATTGACTTGGGATTTCCATGTAATTTGAAGATTTGTTCCAAATACACTCTTGCTACATCAGAAGCCTTGAAAGGGTGAGTGAGTAATAGGAAATGGGCATATTTGCTCAATCTGTCTACTACAACCAGTATGGTATCCTTCCCTTGTGACTTAGGAAGCCCTTCTATGAAATCCATGGAAATATTCACCCAAATTGCTTCAGGTATTGGTAAGGGTTGTAGGAGACCAGCAGGTGATTGTAATAGGGCTTTATTTTGCTGACACACCCCACACTCTTTAACCCATTGTCTCACCCCTTTCTTCATATTTTTCCAATAGAATAACTCTGACATTCTCATGTAGGTGGCATGAACACCAGAATGCCCTCCAAGAGAAGAGTTGTGCATTAAGGAGCAAATTTCCAGTCTTAGGTCAGCATCAGGACCTATAACCAGTCTTCCTTTTCTTACTAATTGATCATTTTGCCATTGGAATTTGGTACTTGCATTAGGATTACTTTGGATTTCTTGTATTAACTGTATTATTTCAGGGGTTTTCCAGCTGTCTTTGATCCTTTGTAAGAGGTCAGTTCTTACTTGAGACACTAAAATAGTCAATAATTCAGCCCCTTCCACTCTAGAAAGTGCATCAACCACTGTGTTTTCCTTTCCTTTCCTGTATTGTACTTCATAGTCTAATCCTATTAACTTTGGTAAACATTTGCTTTGAAATGAACTTGTTATTTTCTGTCCCAACAGGTACTTCAAACTGAAATGATCAGTTTTGATGATGAAGTGTTGGCCTACCAAATAAGGTCTCCATTTATCAACAGCCAATATCAAAGCTAACAATTCTTTTTCATATGTAGACAGGCCTTTGTGTTTATCAGCCAAGGCTTTGCTTATAAAGGCAATAGGATGACCCTTTTGAGCTAGAACAGCTCCTATGCCTACATCCGAGGCATCAGTTTCCACTTCAAACTGTGAGTTAAAGTCTGGTAAGGCAAGTACTGGAGCTGCTGTCATTGCTTGTTTCAAAGTTTCAAAAGCTATTTCTGCCTCATTACTCCATATGTATGCATTTTTCTTAAGTAAATTAGTCAGAGGTTTACTGATAATCCCATAACCCCTAATGAACTTCCTGTAATACCCAGTTAAACCCAAGAATCCTCTGAGTTCCTTAACTGACTTAGGAGATGGCCATTTAAGCATGGCTTGTGTCTTGGTAGGGTCAGTAGCCACTCCTGTGGCAGACACTATGTGTCCTAAATATTCCACATGATCCACTCCAAAACTACACTTGCTCATTTTAGCAAACAATTGATGCTGCCTCAAAATGGCCAATGTTGTTCGCAAATGCACAGTATGAGAAACAATATCAGGACTGTACACCAATATGTCATCAAAAAACACCAATATGAATTTCCTCAAATGCTCACTAAAGATAGAGTTCATCAAACTCTGAAATGTTGAGGGAGCATTGGTAAGACCAAAAGGCATCACCACAAACTCATAATGCCCTACATGAGTTCTAAAAGCAGTTTTCTGAATGTCTTCAGGGTGCATTCTAATTTGCCAATAACCAGATCTTAAATCTACTTTGGAGAATATGCATGAACCATGTAATTCATCTAACAGTTCATCAATGACTGGAATAGGGAATTTGTCTTTAACAGTATTTTTGTTTAACTCTCTATAATCCACACAAAATCTCCATGTACCATCTTTTTTCTTGACCATAACAACAGGTGAAGAAAATGGACTTTGACTAGTCCTGACCACACCAGCTTCTAGCATTTCTTTAGTAATTTGTTCAATGGCATTCTTTTGTACTACAGGGTATCTGTATGGTCTAACATTTATGGGTGGCACTCCAGGATTAAGATGAATCCTATGATCATGATTTCTATGGGGTGGCAATTCCTTTGGTTCAATGAATAAGTCCTCAAATTCATGTAAAACTTTCTGAATTTCAGGAAGTACAGTAGCTACCTGACTTTGTATTTGGGGTGGTGTTGGTTGAACTTGAATAGCAAAGAACTGGCCCCTTTCATATGCTTCCCCTTTGCTTAGTTCAGCCACCATTTGCTTACCAGAAATCCATTTCAGACTGCCTTGTTTGAGGCCCCTAAGAACCACTCTTCTCCCTTGATACATGAATTCCATCTTTAACTGCTCAAAATCCCATATCACTGGCCCTAAAGAGGAGAGCCACTGGACCCCTAGCACCATTTCACACCCACCCAAAGGCACCACCATGACATCAGTTGTGAACTCCACTCCATGGAGCTGCCATTTGACCCCTTTGCACATCTTTGAAGTCACAATCTTCTCTCCATTGGCAACAGAAACTTCTAGAGGATATGTTGTTGTGATTTTACAGCCAAGCTTTTGTGCAATCTCTGTATCACAAAAATTATGTGTACTGCCAGAATCAATGAGAATGTGGACTGCATTATTCTTGATCCTGCCTTGCACTCTCATAGTCTGGTATGAACTTTGACCAGAGATAGCATTCAAAGATATCACAGGTTGTTCTTCTCCCATTTCTTCTATTCCAACTCCACTTTCTTCACTGAATTCAGGTGTATCCCACATTTCAGGGGTGTCCTCCTCAGCATTCACAGGAACCAGTACCATAGTGAAGAGCTTGCCCTTGCAGCTGTGCCCTGCCACATATGGTTCATCACATTGGAAACACAGATTTTTCTTCCTTTTGTCCTCTATTTCAGCAGGTGTCAGCCTCTTGAAAGGTCTAAGACTTGGTTCAGAAGAACTTGGGTTTGATTTTTGGAATGGTTGTGAAAATCTTGTATTTCTGTTATTCTGAAAATTGGATTGAAAATTGGATGTAGGATTCTTGGTGAAAGTTTGACTAGAAAATCTGGTAGAATTTTGATTGTTGTTTAGGGACTTAGTTGCTGACAAACTTTCCTCCTGGCATCTTGCTAACTCCACTGCCTCTGCTATTGTTGCAGGTTGCAAAGCTCTCACAAATGGCTTAACCATGGGTTTTAGGCCCCCAACAAAGCTATCCAAGAAATAAGTTTCAGGCAACAATGCATTTCGCTGTAGCATCAATCCCCTCAGGTTTTCAAATTCATCTAGGTAATCTTCTAAAGATCCTCTTTGCTGCAATTTGTTAAACTCTTCTACCACATTACTCCCCAAATTCTCCTTAAATCGAGCACACAAATCAAGTACAAAATCATCCCATTCCACATTTGGTCTTATGGTCATATAGCTATGCACCCAAGATTCTGCCTTACCCACCATGTACAGGGAAGTCATGCTCACCCTTTGATTATCCACCAATTTACACAACTCAAAATATCTTTTGCATTTTTTTACCCAAATCCTAGGGTTATTGCCATCAAAAACAGAAAATTCCAATTTAGGTGAAAAATTGAAAGTTCTGGAAAAATTACCATCAGTGTGAATTTCCTGATTTCTGGGTGGAGGAGTTGGTATTATAGGAAGTCTGTGTAGTAATTCCCGAAGTTGATTACTCAATTCTGTCATGCTTTGCTGCTGTTGTTGCTGCAATTGCTGTTGTTCTTGTAACCTTAACTCCATTGCTCCCAACCTTTCTTCCATTTTCGCAGATAATTGGAGTACAGTAAGTTTCGCCAGTGTTATTATTAATTCCAGTAATTTGAAAGATGAAAGAATCACAACAATGTTGAACAAGCTTTTTCAGAGTGTTTTAATGGCGGAATTGTAACAAAAAAAAAAGGATATTCAGGACCCTGTAGAGTCTCTGATACCAATTGTAACAGAATTCAGGATTTTATATTGAAATCGGAAACTCTATACACAAATTGGGACAATTGTAGGAGAATTTCTCGAACAAATTGTATTAATTGATTGAGGAAATTACAGAGAGAATTAGAGGAAGAATTACAGAGATTGAGAAGAAGAATGATTACAATTGATAAAATGAATATTATACTACAGGAAGTTAGTTTATATAACCACTTCCAACTAATTGACAGCTGTATTCTAACAACCTAACAACCCTCTAACTGATTTTGGCGCCATTCTTGAGTTTGTTACAGTTGGTTATTTAGCTGTTTGTTACAGGATTATGATTTATGATAGATATACTGTATATTTTCGGTGCGCTGTTATTGAAATAGTTCTAGTGGTTTTAAATCGAAACATTGGTGTACTTGTGTGCTAGGAAAAATTGAGAGGAATAATCTCACCTTTTTCTAGTCTTCTCAAAATAGTCCAACCTTTCAATAATTTGGAAATAATAATTCTTTCTTTATAGTGTATCTTCTCGAAATAGGCCTTTACTTATTAACGACCTACAATAGAATGTAATACTTCTATTTTTTTTTAAATCGTTTGTTTATATCACTCATTTACTTCTAACATTCCTTCATCTACTTCATCTCTGATTTTTTTTCTTACTTGTAGTTTCCTTTAATCTATGTTTTTATATTTCCAAAGTCCTGGCCCTTTAATTTTGCAAATGTCCACAACTTATTATTTCCGGTCTTCACTAAAATTGGTTAAGTCGCCTTCATATATACTAGTTCACTAAAACCCCATGCATTTTTTTCTCTACGTTCAAATAACGTTTTATCACCCCTATCAGGACGACAGGCTGCACAGGGCCCTGGCCTTGGACCTGAGGGGGGACGTGAGATGAAAATATTGTTATATATCTCCATTTAAACAATTAATTTTCAATTAAATTTGAACAAAATTGATAAATTAGACCTGATTAGTATGTCTTCTCTTAGCTTAAAAAAATACTCATTTTTCTTACCTATAGTTTTACGGAGTAAGAAAATACCCTTTCCATATAAAATCTCAAGTTTCCTAATTAAGTCATGGTAAAATAATACAAGTAAAACTTTCAATGCATATATATTCTCGGAAAAGAACTTTAAAGTTTCCCGGCCTACTCTTCAACCGTGAAAAAAGTTTGAAATTTATATAACGGTTTTTCTAACGTGTGCCCTTAGGGTACACGTTAATAAGCTTATTATAGAAATATTTATAAGAGGTTCTCATCAAAAAATCAAAAATGCAAGTATGAATTTAATTTTACCTTAATTAATGAGAATCTCTTATATATATTTCCGTAATAAGCTTATTAATGTATGCCCTAAGGACACATGTTAGAAAAGCCGTTTATATAATTCTACTAGATTTCATGCCCGTGCGATGCACGGGTCTACCTTAATGTCATTTTCATAATTTTCCTATAATAATTAACTTGTAAAAAAATAAACTTTTGAAAATTTATGACTATAATAAAATATACTCCGTAATTTTTAAGAAAATAATATTGATATATTGATTCAACTTCTATTTTAAACATATTTTACCAACCTTGCCAGGAATCAAGTTATATTTGATCTATATGACTTGAAAAATGATCCAAGGTTCCTAAGAATTAAGCTCTCTAACACATTGCTTAAGAGAATATAAAATTTTTGGGTTGATCACCCTACCTTATGATAATTGTCCGATAGGGGCAATTCTACTATTTATATGTATTAGTATCTTCACCACACTTACATTATTTTTCAAGGTGAAATATATAACATACTAAGAAATAACACCAAGTATGTGCAAATAATATCAGATTTTATACTATAATGATAACATTTTTTTTTTTACTACGAACGATTTTGGATTGATATCTAAGTCCAAGGACGACTCTTATGTATAATCGCACGATCACTCCAGCTTATGATATTTCTCCGATGTGAGAGAATTCATCTATTTATACATAGTATATTCACCACACTTACATTATTTTTCAATGTGGGACAAATAACATATTTAGTTCTACTTAATTATGATACTTTCTTAAATTTTTATTTATGATATTTTCCTAAATTAATTTTAATGATATAAATTTCATTAAGGGCGGGGATAATAATACAAAATTTTAAGAGTTCTGTAAGATAATACTTAAGAGATTCAAAAGATTTTGGGTGAATATCTAACTTTGAAAGATGACTCATTTTCACAATATTTTTTGTGTGAAATGAAATGTAAAAGGTTTTATATAAAAATTATAAACATCACTTGAATATAATATAGGAAATGTATATTGAGATAAATAAAAGATTTTTCACTTTATTTTTTTATGATACCTTCCTAAATTCATTTTTGATAATGTAGGTTATACTAATGTGGATACAAACTTTTAAGAACTCTCTAAGACAATATCTAAGAGACTCAAAAAATTTGGTTTGATATCTAAGTTCTAATGATGACTCCTATTTATAATTATAGGTATCACCTCACCTTATGATAATTTTACGATGTGAGACAATTATACTATTTATACGTAGCATATTTACTATACTTGTATTATATTTGAATGTGAGACAAATCACTTATTAAGTAGTACACCATCCAAATTATTACTTATATAATACTTTCCTAAATTTCCTAAATTAAGTTTGATGGTGTAAATTTCATTATTGTGGAGATAAAAATACAAACTTTTAAGAGTTCATTAAGACAATACTTAAGAGACTAAAATGACTCCAATTTATAATCATATTTTTTTATCACTCCACCTCATGATATTTTCCGATATAGTATAATTTTACAATTTACACTTAGTATATATATTTACCACAAATACATTATTTTTCAATGTGGGATTAATAACACATTAAGTAGTTTATCATAAAAATTATTATTTATGATACTTTTCTAAATTAATTTTTAACAATGTAAATTTCACTATTGTGACGATTATAATACAAATTTTTAGAACTCTTCAACACAATACTTAAGAGACTTAAAAAATTGTGGGTTTATACCTAAGTTCAAGGATGACTACTATTTATAATCATAGAATCATCATATGTTATAGTAATTTTTTGATGTGGGACAATTTACTATTTATATGTTATTCACCATACATACATAATTCTTCAATGTGGGACTAATAAAAAGCTAAATAGTACACCATCTTTTTCTATATAATATTTATTTCTTAACTGTTACTAAACTATTATATTAATATTAGAATAATAAAAAAATATTTTAAAGGTCACTTATTATATTTTAAAAGTCTTTTATTAACAATATAAAAAAGATGATTATATTTATGATCACTCCACCTTATGATAATTTTTCAATGTGGGACAATTTTACTATTTATACATAGTATATATTCACCAGTCACCACCTACATTGTTTTTCAAATAACACATTAAATAATTTATCATCAAAATTATTATTTATGATACTTTTCTAAATTAATTTTTAATGATGTAAATTTAACTATAGTATTTATGATACTTTTCTAAATTAATTTTTAATGATGTAAATTTAACTATAGTTTAGACTATAATACAAACTTTTAAGAGCTCTTTAAGACAATATGTAAGAGGCTCAAAAGATGTTGAGTTGAAACTTTATTTCCAAATATGATTCTTATTTGTAATCATAAGATCACCCACCTTATGATAATTTTCTGATGTGGGATAATTCTACTATTTATAAGTAATATATTCATCATACCTACATTATTTTTCAATGTGGGACAAATAATATACTAAAAATTACACCAAGTATGTGCAAATAAATAGTATGAGTTTCTATACTTTCGAGTTTTTTTTACCACGAATGTAACTATATTATCTTCATAATTTTTGTTACGATACTTAAACTTTTTTAATAATACTTTTCTTAATTAATTTTTGATTATGTAAATTTAACAATTGTGGAGATAGTAATACACAAACTTTTAAGAGATTTCTAAGACAATACTTAATAGACTTAAAAGATTTTACTTTGATATATAAGGTCAAAGGATGATTCATATATATAATTATAGGAGATTTTACTTTGATATAGAAGGTCAAAGGATGATTCCTATATATAATTATAGGATCACCCACCTTATGTTAATTTTACGACGTGGGACAATTTTACTATTTATACATAATTTATTCATCACTTCTACAAACTTTTAGGAGATCTTTAAGATAATTTTTAAGAGATTCAAAAAAATTTGGGTTAATACCTAAGGTTTAAGGACGACACCTATTTATAATCATAGGGTTAGCCACTTTATGTTATTTTTACGATGTGAGATAATTATACAATTTATACGTAATATGTTTACCACATCTACATTATTTTTCAATGTAAGAAAAATAATATATTAAGTAGTACACCGTCTTTTTCTTTAAAATATATATTTCTATTATTTTTATTTTATATAATAATTAAAAGATTATCCACTTAATTTTTTATATCCAAAGTATTATTTATGAAACTTTCCTAAATTAATTTTTTATAATGTAAATTTCACTATTGTAAAGACAATAATACAAACTTGTTGTAAGAGATCTCTAAGACAATACTTAAGAGACTCAAAAGATTTTAGGTGGATACATAAGTTCCAATTATGACTCATATTTATAATCATAGGATCATCATATCTTAAGGTAAATTTTCGATGTGGGACAATTCTACTTTTTATATGGTATATTTACCACACCTACGTTATTTTTCAATGTGTGACAAATAACATCATATTTTTCTATAAATTAATTATTTCTTGAATACTACTAAATCATTATACTAATATTAGAATAATAAAAAATATTTTAAAAGTCATTTATTTAATTTTCATATACTTAGGTTATAGTTATATGATCTTATAATGATATGCTAGTAAAAAATACAAAATTTATACTATAATGAAAGCATTTTTCGTTAAGAATCCAAATATATAAGTTTTGAAATGTTTTGCATTATATTTTTTTTGTCAAATTGATAATCAATTTTTTTTACGTAAATAATAGTTGTGATATTAGAAATATTACATAGTATATTTTTCGTAATCTTGGAAGATCTTAAAATATGCTTTCCAAAAATTGAAAAAGATGATGTTGACCAATAGAATTGCTCGAAAAAAGCCTCTTTTATATATATATATATTGATTTGTGAACGACTAATACTCCAGACAAGTAAAATGGTTAGCAATGTTAAGTATTAACAATAATTTGTCAAGACTTGAGAGCTACGGAGGCTGAAAAAATAAATGCTGATTTTCTCTTAAAAAAACACTTTCGATGAAATTTTGTTTTAATTCATACAAACAATCCGAACTATTAATTAGTCGTCTTCTTTTAATTATCTGAACTTTACGATAAACCGTACTAGTGCCTCCTTCTCTGACCGGCTACCTGTTTAACTTATTAACTGACCACCATTTTTAAGTTAACTAACCGGTTACCCCTCCTCCTCCTTAATTATTTAACCTCCTTCCTCACTGTATCACTACCACCACAGCTACTATCGTCCACCCAACTGCTATCCCAACTTACGGATCTCCTACATCGACCATTACAAGTAACAACATAAATCCACAACCATTCTAACCATCAATACAATGGCGACAGTATCTCCAAAAACCACCTGAATTGTGGTCGATGTAACTGCAGCAAGATCAAATGGGGATAATTCCCTTTCCAGAGGCAAATGTACCACCGTACACGAATAAAAAAAAACAAATCAAATTATTAACCTCATTTGATGTTATACCAATAAAAATGCACCAAGAACATATCTGGTGATTTGGTATGTATTTAACCTAGCTTAAGACGGCTATTGCTCATCCTAGATAAGAATTAGTTACTCCCTCTTATTCAATGTACTCTTCCACTTTCATTTGTACTCTTAGATTAAGGAAATGAATTTTGACCACATAAAACCCACTACCCACACACAAATGAATTTAGACCAAACAAAACACACTACCCCACATCCATAAAACGAAATAGAGAAGAAAACATGAATAACCCAAAAATAAATTAGGGATGAATAGCATGTTAGAGGGAGTATAAATAGCAGCCTTAAATTGAAAAAGTTGGTTGACTAATCAATATATATATATATAACAGGCTTTTTTCGAGCAATTCTATTGGTTCACATCATCTTTTTCAGTTTTTGGAAAAGTATATTATAAGATCTTACAAGATTAAGAAAAGATATTATGCAATATTTTTAATATTACAGCTATTATTTACGTAAGAAAATGTTTGATTATCAATCTAGCAAAAAATTATAATGCAAAACATTTCAAAACTTACATATTTGGATTCGTGGCGAAAAATGCTTTCATTGGAGTATAAACTTTGTATTATTTGCTACCAATTTTTTTTCTAATATAATACAATTAGAGTATACGCATGCGAAAATTAAATAAATGACTTTTAAAATAATTTTTATTATTCTAATATTAATATAATAGTTTAGTAAAGGTTAAGAAATAATTATTTAGTATGTTATTTGTCCGATATTGAAAAATATTAGAGATGTGGTGAATATAGCACATATAAGTAATAGAATTGTCCCACATTGAAAAAATATCATAAGCTATATGATGATTATATGATTATAAACAGCAGTCATCTTTGAAACTTAGATAGGTATCAACCCAAAATCTTTTGAGTCTCTTAAGTATTGTCTTAGAGACCTCTTAAAAGTTTATATCATTATCTCCAAAATAGTAAAATTTACATCATCATAAAACAATTTAGAAAAATATCATAAATATTATCTAAAAGACCGGGTAAAAGTTTTTATATAAAAATTATAAACATCACTTAAATATAATATATGAAATGTATACTGAAATAATTAAAACATTTCGACACTTACATATTTGGATTTTTAGCGAAAAATGCTTTCATTGGAATATAAATTTTATATTTTTTTGAGTTTCTTAAGTATTCTCTTAGATAGCTCTTATGAGTTTGTATTAAAATTTAATTTAAGAAACTATCGATGATGTACTACTTATATTGGTATAGTATGTTATTTGACCCATAATGGAAAATAATGTAAGCGTGGTGAATATACTATATATAAAAAGAAAAATAGTCCGACATCGAAGAATTAGCATAAGTTATGGTGACCCTATAATTATAAATAGAAGTCATTTTTGAAACTTATGAGCATGTAAAAGGCTTGATTAATTTCGAGCAAACAGCTACTACTCATGCAGCTTTAAATGGTTTCATTTGACATCTTCCGACGATAAGATTATCCATTCCCACATATATTGTAGCCATTACTGACTACTCCATACTCCATAAACATTTTTTCTTGGTGGGCATTTTTTTCTGACATTTCAGTGTATATTGATGGATCACACTACACCAATAAAACAATTACAATCTCTTTTAATCCCCAAATTGCTACACCATTAAGATCAATATTCATAAGTTCATAACAATTGAACAAAGTACAACCCAGTTGAATTATGCTAATAATACAACCAAAATCATGCATAAAAAATGTACCAATATTAATATGATTTCTAACAAAATGTACCAATATTAATATGATTGACTAGCTTGAATGAAACATCAATATGATTAACAAAATGTACCAAAATTATGAAACCAGGTAAGATCATTCTAAACAAATAACTCATATAAGTTTATCATGCGACAATAAGTCGGTGCAGCAAAGTAATATTACGATTTCATCAAACCAATAATAACATGGGTTTTGCTGCTACCATTATAGTATATATTCTAATATTATTTGCACATACTTGGTGTAATTCTTAGTATGTTATTTGTCTCACACTGAAAAAATAATTTAGGTATGGTGAATATAATACCTATAAATAGTAGAATGGTCTCATATCGAAAAATTACACAAAGTAAGGTGATTTTATGATTAAAAATATGAGTCGTTTGCGTATTGTCTATCGGAGTCCTTAAGAATATAATCGTACGTACATCAAAATCTTCATCAAAAATTAATTTAGGAAAATATTATAAATAATATCAATAAAACATTAATTATTTTATAAAAAATATGGTGTGTCACTTAGTAAGTTAGTATGATATTAAATAATACAATTGTCCCACATCATGTATTATTATCTCCACATTAGTTAAACTTACATCATTAAAATTAATAAAGTGAAAAATCTTTTAATTATTTAAATATACATTCCCTATATTATATTCAAGTGGTGTTTATAATTTTTCTATAAAAATTTTTACATTTCATTGCACATAAAAAATATTATAAAAATGAGTCATCCTTTGAACTTAGATATCAACTAAAAATATTTTGAATATCTTAAGTATTGTCTTACAGGGCTTTTAAAAGTTTGTATTATTATCTTTATCTTAATGGTGTATTACTTAATATGTTATTTGTCCCACATTGAAAAATAATGTAGGTGTGGTGAATAAATTACATATAAATAAAAGAATTGTCCCACATTGGAAAAATATCATAAACTGGGCTGATCATGTGATTATAAATAGAAATCGTCCTTGAAATTTAGATATCAACCTAAGATCATTTAAGCCTCTCAAATATTGTTTTAGAGAGCTCTTAAAATTTTGTATTAAGTATGAAAAAATATAAATAGATCCGTGGTAAAAAAAAAAGGATATCATACTTGGTGTAATTCTTAGCATGTTATTTATCTCACATTGAAAAATAATATAGGTGTAATAATGAATATACTATCTATAAATAGTAGAATTGTCTCATATCAGACAATTACCATAACGTAGTGATCTCATGATTACAAATATGAGTCATATTAGGAACTTATGTATCAAACCAAAATCTTTTGAGTCTCGTAAATATTGTCTTAGAGAACTTAATTCTTAGGTTATTTGGATCATTTTTTTTGTTGTGAATGTATCAATAAAAACATATGTAAGCCTATTAAATGATGTGAATGAGAGGGTTATGTTAATATTTTTCGGGACATAATATAGATCAAACATAAGTCTTGACAAAGTTGGTAAAATATGTTTAAAATAGAATTTGAATCAATATATCAATATTATTTTCTTAAAAATTATATTTATTATAGTCTTAATTCTTAAAATTTTTATCTTTATTAGTTAATTGTTATAGAAAATTTATGAAAATGACATTAATGTAGACCCGTGCATCGCACGGGCATGAAATCTAGTATAAAATAGAAGCGACAATGTTATCAACTAATAAGTCGTACCTGTCAGGATCGGACACGTTCCCCGTGCTGAAAAAGGTCATACCCGGCGACTCTTGTAACGAACCAAAAATAGAGCGGTTAGAATACCGAAGCATACACTCATTGTACCAAACAATAGCCTCTTTCTGGTTCGGGCACAATTGCCTAATACTCAAAGCAGCCTGTGATAGACACGTGTTGCATGTAGCTGATGACACGTCACCCCGACAGAGAGCAATTCCGTTGACCTCGCCGGCGGTGAAGTTGTAGAATCCGCCTGCAGCTGGTTTGGCAGCGGTTACGTCGGAAAGAACGGTAGCGAGGTTGGTGGCGAAGGTAGTGGAGGTGGTGTAGTTGCCGTCAGTGGGGCTGCAGTAGTTGTATCGAGGTGGGGTTTGAGCTGCGGATGCCATTGAAATTGACACCAGAATTAGTGAAATTCAGAGGCAGAGTGAAGTTAAGGAGTTTAACATTTGTTTTTTATGGTTTTGGTGACACTGTGAGACGGATATAAATATTAAATAATATAATTACATGTTTTTTTTTATGAAAAAAAGTGTTGATTTACTCGTTAAAGTTTGGGTAGGTATATTATGGCCGTGTCACCGGGTGCATGTTCGTTAAGGTTAATTAGGTGATGAAATTTCTTGGTTTGAGAATTTGTCAACAGAGGCGTAATCACAAATTTCAAACCTAGACTGTTTTTGTGGTTTCAAATAATTGTATTCACATTACTTTCGATGGTTATCGTAATTGTTCATTTATGTACATTTTATCATAATATTTCTATACCCTACCCTTTTCTAATGAAGCAAAAACAAACAAATTATCTCTTTTTCAATCTCTTAAAATTAATCAAATCTCCATTACATTACTCAATTTTAATTTTAATTATTCTATTCAAATAATAATTCTCACTTAATTGATAATTCGATATTTCTATCAAATTGTAAATAATCATGTAATGATTAAATAGGGTGAGATAAAATTAGAATTTGTGAAATTAGGGTTTATGGGGGAAGGGGTGGCTAGGGTGGCAGGAGAGGGGGTCGGTCGTGGTTGTGGCAAGGTCATCTGATCGGCAGGTGAGAGGTCGATTGTGGTAATGAGTAAATGTTGTCTATGAATGAGCAAGATCCTAAAATATTGCACAAATTCTCATTTGTGACGGATCCCCCTCACAAAAAACAAGTGGAAGGGCAAGTGAGGGTAAATGGATCCCCCCACTTGTCTTGATACTTGCTCTTTGTGAGGGGAATTTGATCTGTTACAAGCAAGACGACTTATTGAAAATATTGTTATTAGATGCTAAATTTGGTGGTTTAGTTAGTAAGTTAGCGCTCTGCTAGCTGAAACTCTTACTTTTATGGAAAGCATAATTGCAACTAAAACATTAAGTTTTAACCTTTTGCTTATTAAAAAAAATATTTATCTTATTAACTCTATCCGTGGAAGATACCTTGGGAAATTTCGTCTTTAATTGCCGATATTAGGGTCGAGCTTTCTTTCTACTCATTGTTTTCATAAACTAGTTGATTTTCTTTTCAATTTGGGATATTCATGTCCTTTTTTGAGGTGGGTTGAAAGTTAGTGGCTTTCACTCTTCTCCCTTATCCAAAATGATGAGATAAATTGGTCTTACTCGAGAGGAGTAACCTAGTATTATTTCTTTATAAAAAAATGGTGGTTTCTCCTCAAGTTAGGGTTAAAACTTTGGAGGGTTTTAGTTAATACTTAATACTCATATTTTCCAATGAGATAGTATTATTTACTTTACTTAAGTACCATTTTAAGTTACTCCAACTAGGGGTGTGACAACCCTCTCGAATGCGGAAATATAAAACATACAAGCATGTGAATTATATAGCGGAAATATGAAGTTTTTAAAACTTTTATACATGCAAGATAGAAATACGAGGAATGTCAAATATTACAAACTAAAATAGAATATACTACAAAAAGAGATGAAGTCTCTCCAAATGTTAACAAAGTAAAAGTGTTTAGCAGACAAGCTAAAATCGTCTAGATGTGTTTCATCCAGGGACTACGCCCGCTAGCTCACACCCGAACCCAAAATATCATAGCATAAAGCCATCCAAATCAAGCAACCTGTTCATCCATGAAAAACATGAACGCCACAGTCAGTGGGGAGTAACTCCGGGTTCTCCCAGCCATATCACATTCAACGTACATAGAAGGAAATACAAAAGTAGAGCATGCATACATATAGATATACATGTGAGATACGATAAGGATAGATAGGCAATTCGATATATAATGATAAGAGCATATGGAATACAAATCCTAATCCATCATGTTATACAAAGACTCGGGGAAGACACTCTTAGGCAACCGAATACGCTCACTAGGGCTTGCATCTCACCGTTAGCGGTATAAGTTTGATAAGATTGAGACCCGACAAACAAACCATGCCAAGTCATGCAATGACCATGAATAAATCCATCATGTTATCATCCATTCAAACATACCAAAACATAGACGGTGCCCAATCATGCAATGACCATGAATAATATCATGAAATCACGCATTCAAAGACGACGACACAAGGACGACATCTCTCACGGTAAATGAAACGCACTAGCACCGTGTACATGGCAAGTATGATTAACAGGCATCCACGGGATATAACATTTCCCTGAACTCATACACGATGCTACATTTCGTATATGTAGACTAATTTCCTCCTGGTAGCACGACGATAATAATACGGTCCTAGTCTAAACTTGGCCAGATTCTCGGAATAAACGTTTTCCGATTCGACATGCGATGACATTTCGCATCCAAGACTCGGTCTTACAAAGACGCCGAGTACCCCAAATTCGGTAGATCAATTCACGAAAGAGGCGGAAAAAAGCTCAAGCCTCATAACAAGCGGTACGCTACATGCAAATAACACCACCTCGCAAGTACACAACATTTGACGGCCGGGTCGATCAACGCATAGCGTTCAACTCCCAACAACGTCGGCGTATGCCCACTAACACATGCATTTAAGCAGTAGGATACCTCTCCGTTCCGACATTCCAGCCTTACGAACGGGAAGGTAGCCAAGGGAATGAGATTACAAAGCACAAGACAAAATAGTGCTCAAACCGTAACATTTGTAAAACCGACTCAACTTGGGACATCCGCAAAAC
>JAIUZE010075082.1:0-11125 GCA_022085475.1 Heliosperma pusillum | reverse complement strand
GGGACTACGCCCGCTAGCTCACACCCGAACCCAAAATATCATAGCATAAAGCCATCCAAATCAAGCAACTTGTTCATCCATGAAAAACATGAACGTCACAGTCAGTGGGGAGTAACTCCGGGTTCTCCCAGCCATATCACATCAAACGTACATAGAAGGAAATACCAAAGTAGAAGCATGCATATATAGATATACATGTGAGATACGATAAGAATATATAGATAGGCAATTCAATATATAATGATAAGAGCATATAGAATACGAATCTGAATCCATCATGTGATACAAAGACTCGGGGAAAACACTCTTATGCAACCGAATACGCTCACTAGGGCTTCCATCTCACCGTTAGCGGTATAAGTTTGATAAGATTGAGACTCGACAAACAAACCATGCCAAGTTATGCAATGACCATGAATAATCAATCATGTAATCACGCATCCACACATAACAATACAATGACGACCTCTCTCACGGTAAATGAAACGCACTAGCACCGTGTACATAGCAAGTATGATTAACAAGCATCCACCAGATAAGCATTTCCCTGAACGCATACACGATGACATTTCGTATATGTAGACTAATTTCCTCCTGGTAGGACAACGATAATAATACGGTTCCTAGTCTAAACCTGGCCAGACTCTCGGAATAAACGTGTTCCGATTCGACAAGCGATGACGTTTCGCATCCAAGACTCGGTCAATCATAGACGCCGAGTACCCCAAATTCGGTAGAACAATTCACGAAAGAGGCGGAAAAGAGTTCGAGCCACATAACAAGCGGTACGCTACATGCAAATAACACCACCTCGCAAGTACACAACATTTGACGGCCGGGTCGATCAACGCAAAGCGTTCAACCCCCAACAACGTCGTCGTATGCCCACTAACACATGCATTTAAGCAGTAGGATACCTCTCCGTTCCGACATTCCAGCCTTACGAACGGGAAGGTAGCCAAGGGAATGAGAGTACAAAGCACAAGACAAAATAGTGCTCAAACCGTAACATTTGTTAAAACCGACTCAAAGTGGGAACATACCAAAAACCGTCACCAAACATGAGAATAGGGAATCATATAAGTTTAAATATGATAAACATGAGTTAATACATGATACATAAGCATTAAAACAAGTTTATGAAGCATAATGAATAAAAACATAGATCACCTCTCCAAAACAACATTGTTTGGAAACCAACGAAAACAAGGGTCCACTTCAAACGGTCATAACTAGAGTTCTAGACATGGGAATGCAGAAATTCAAAGTGGAGGTGATTAAGCTTATCCTCTTACAGGTTCCAAAGGGATGTAAAACGCTCAAAAAAGCATAAGTAACGAAGAGAATGATCATTTTACGAAAAGGGGGGTCGTGCAGGCAAGGAAATTGCAGGCGGTCGCGCAAAACCGCAGGCCAGCGCCACCACGACGCAGCCTGCGTCCCACGACGCAGACAGGTCCTACACGGGATTCAGGCACAATCAAATCCCAACAAGTTATCAACCAAAAATCCTCATTTATCATCACAAACCATCAATTCTCATATCAATTAACAACTAACAACATCCATCAACAACAACACAAGTCCTAAGCATACTAACCATAATCTAAATACGATTACTAGCCTAGAAAACACATAAAACACGTAAATGATATCGAGTAACCCTTAACCGTTACCTTTTCGCGTCTTTAATCGATTTCTAGAAAGTCTCCACCTACAAATAGTTAATAAAAGATGAATTTAATTCACCTAAAGAAAGACGGAAAGTTTGAAAAGCGAGAAAGACGGTAATTTTATTACCAATACGGATAGAGGAAGTTAAGAGGGGAAGAATAAGACGAACTTACGTGAATTTGAGCAAGAAACGAATGAGATATGACGATTCTAAGCTTGGATCAAAAATGGAGGCAAGGTTTTGGTTTTCTTAAGGAAAAAGTAAAGTTCGAGTTGTGTTGTGTTTGTGTGAGGGAGATAGGGTTTAGGAGGGAGTATATGAGGGAAAAAGTCAACGAAAGTCAAATACGACTTAAGACGGGATTTACCTGAAATCTCGCGAAACACCCAAATACGAACTCGGAAATTCTAAATTCAACTCGGAAAATAAAATTCTAAATTAAAACTTAATTTCGCTGAAAAGTATCCGTAAAATATTTTCACTATAAAAATAGGGTATATTTGCGGGTGTTACAAGGGGTGTGTAACGGTCCAAAATCGGACCGGAACCGGAATTGATAAAAAATGGGGACTGGGACCGGACAAGATTAAAAAATTCCAGTCCGGGACCGGATCGAAAAAATCCGCTCCAGGACCGGACCGGAATTAACACTATATACCCACTTTTTTCTAACTCCGATCCATTGGACCGGATCGGACCGGTTAGACCAGAATAAAATAAAATTTATAGAAAAACAAACCAAATACTAATAATTTCGGTCTTTCCGGTCCCATCCGGTCTGGTCTGGTAAATACCCGGTCGGGACCGGACCGGACTGGAATCTTGAAAAATGATAGACTGGCGATCGGACCGGAATTTTTAGTTCCAGTTCCAGTACAGCCGATTCCGGTCCGGACCAGTCCAGACTGGATTTTGCGCACCCCTAACTCCAACTACCGCTGATTTTTCACAATTGCCCCATTTGATTTGGACTTTTAAATAAAGTCTATGCATGCGGGTGGTGGGGTCACCCTTATAATATGTTGGGAAATTCTCAGTTGTAACCTTCTGTTATTGTCAACTAGATTTCATGCCCGTGCGATGCACGGGTTTACGTTAATGTCATTTTCGTAATTTTCCTATAACAGTTAACTTATAAAAATAAACTTTTGAAGTTTTAAGATTATAATAAAATATACTCCGTAATTTTAAAAAAAATAATATTGATATATTGATTCAATTTATTCTATTTTAAACATATGTTACTAACCTTATCGGAACGCAAGTTATATTTGATCTATATTATGACTCGAAAAATGATTCAAAGTACCTAAAAATTAAGCTCTTTAAGACAATGTTTAAGAAACTCAAAAGATTTTGGGTTGATCACCTCACCTTATGCAAATAATATGAAATTCTATACTGTAATGATAGCATTTTTTTTACCACGAATTTAATTATATTATTTTCATAACTAATACAAAATTTAAGAGCTCTCTAAAACAATACTCTCTCCGTCTTAATAATTTGTTTGCCTTTGATTAAAATACTCCTAAAAAAAAGGCAAACAAATAAATGACCGGGACGAATGGAGTATTTGAGAGACTTAAATGACTTTGGGTTCATCTCTAAGTTTCAAGGACGACTGTTATTTATAATCGCGTGATCATCCCAGCTTATGATATTTCTCCGATATGGGACAATTCTTCTATTTATACATAGTATATTCACCACACTTACATTACTTTTCAATGTGAGACAAATAACAAATTTGGTAGTTACCATTAAAATTATTATATATGATACTTTCCTAAATTAATTTTGATGATGTAAATTTCATTAAGGTAGAAATAATAATACAAACTTTTAACATCTCTGAAAGATAATACTTGAAAGATTTAAAAGATTTTGGGTGAATATCTAAGTTGAAAGATGACTCATTTTCACTATAGTTTTTGTGAATTGAATGTAAAAATTTTTATATACAAATTATAAACACCACTTGAATATAATATAGGAAATGTATATTGAGATAAATAAAATATTTTTCACTTTATTTTTTAATGATATTTTCCTAAATTAATCTTTGATGATGTAAGTTTCACTAATGTGGATACAAATTTTTAACAGCTCTCTAAGATAATATTTAAGAGACTCAAAAGATTATGGGTTGATATCTAAGTTCCAAGGATGAATCTTATTTATAATTATAGGATCACCCTAACTTATGATATTTTTCTGATATGGGACAATATACTATTTATACGTAATATATTTACCACACTTGTATTATATTTCAATGTGTGACAAATAACTTATTAAGTAGTACACCATCAAAATTATTACTTATATAGGATATTTTCTTAAATTTTCTAAATTAAGTTTGATTATGTAAATTTTACTATTGTGGAATTAATAATACAAAATTTTAAAGGTTCATTAAACCAATACTTAAGAGACTAAATGACTCCTATTTATAATCATGATTAATATATATATATTTTCTACAAATACATTATTTTTCAATGTGAGACTCATAACACATTAAGTAATTTACCATCAAAATTATTATTTATGATAATTTTATAAATTAATTTTTAATAATGTAAATTTAACTATTGTGACTATTATAATTTCATTTTGTTAAGAGCTCTCCAAACAATAATTAAGAGACTTAAAAAATTGTAGGTTTATATCTAAGTTCAAGGATGACTCATATTTATAATCATAGGATCACCCAATGTTATAATAATTTTTCAATGTGGGACAATTTCCAATTTATAAGTAATATATTCACCACACATACATTATTCTTCAATGTGGGACTAATAACAAACTAAGTATTACACCATCTTTTTTCATATAATATTTATTTCTTAACTGTTACTAAACTGTTATATTAATATTAGAATAATAAAAAAATATTTTAAATGTCATTTATTAAATTTTTAAAGTCATTTATGAACATAACAATATAAAAAAATAGTTTAAAAGCTCGTGCGATGATCATGTTTATGATCACTCCACTTTATGATAATTTTTTAATGTGGTACAAATTTTGATATTTATACGTAGTATAAATTCACAAGTCACGATACCTACATTGTTTTTTTCAATGTGGAACAAATAACACATTAAATAGTTTACCATCAAAATTATTATTTATGATAATTTTCTAAATTAATTTTTAATGATGTAAATTTCACTATAGTGAAAATTATAATACAAATTTTAAGAGTTTTGTAAGACAATATGTAAGAGGCTCAAAATATTTTGGGTTGAAATTTTAGTTCCAAATATGATTCTTATTTGTAATCATAAGATCATTCACCTTATGATGATTTTCTGATGTGAGACAATTCTACTATGTATAGGTAATATATTCACCACAACTACATTATTTTTCAATGTATGAAAAATAATATATTAAAAATTACACCAAATATGTTCAAATAATATGAGTTTCTATACTTTTCAGGGTTTTTTTTCACCACGAATCTAATTATATTATCTTCATAATTTTTTTTACAATACTTCAATTTTTTTAATAATACCTCTTAAAATTAATTTTTGATGATGTAAATTTAACAATTGTGAAGATAATAGTAGACAAACTTTTAAGAGATCTCTAAGATAATACTTAAGAGATTTAAAAGATTTTAGTTTGTTATATAAGGTCCAAGAATGATTCCTATATTTAATCATAGGATCACTCGCCTTATGTTAATTTTATGATGTGAGACAATTTTACTATTTATACATAGTATATTAATCACATCTACAAACTTTTAAGAGATCTCTAAGACAATATTTAAGAGATTCAAAATTTTTGGGTTGATACATAAGGTTTAAGGATGACTCATATTTATAATCATAGGATTACCCACTTTATTATTTTTCCAATGTGGGAAAATTCTATTATTTATATGTAATATGTTTAGCACATCTACATTATTTTCCAATGTGGGACAAATAATAGTTATGAATTTAACTTTTATTTAAAGAGTTTCTAAAAAGTTGAAAAGTTGATAATATTATTAGGAAAATAATTAATTTATAAAATATAATCAAAATTTAAGAGTTTAACCATAACTTGGAAAGTATATGTATGAATATAATATTGAAAAGTTGATAATATTAAAATTCAATCTTTATATAATATCATATATTTTATTTAATATTTAATTAGCCTAATAAAATTATGTGTAAGGTAGTTTTATCAATAAAAAATAAAATAGTGTTTTGAAATAGTTGGAGACTCTCTCGTTGCCTGAAAAAAGCCTATTTTATATATATACTAGATTTTATGCCCGTGCGATGCACGAGTCTATATTAATGTCATTTTCATAGATTTTCTATAATAATTAACTTAGAGAAATAAACTTTTGAAGGTTTTAAGACTAAATTAAAATATACGGAGTAATTTTTAAGAAAACAGTATTGATATATTGATTCAACTTCTATTTTAACCATATTTTACCAACTTTGTCATGACTCAAGTTATGTTTAATCTATATTATGTACCGAAAAATATTAAATGACTCCCCCGTTCAACCATTTAATAGTTTTACATATGTTTTGATTGATCTAAGTTACCTAAGACTTAAGCTCTCTAATACAATGTTTAAGAGACTCAAAAAGTTTTATGTTGATACATAAATTTCAAATATGAGTTCTATTTGTAATCATATGATCATCCCACCTTATGGTAATTGTCCGATATAAGACAATTCTAGTATTTATAGGTAGTATATTCACCCCACCTACATTATTTTTCAATGGGGGATAACTAACATACTAAGAATAACACAAAGTATATGCAAATAATATGAGATTCTAGTAGAAATATTTTTCTAGTAGAAATATTTTACGAAATATTTTCAGCAAATTTAAGTTTTAATTTAGAATTTTACGTTCCGAGTCGAATTTAGAATTTCCGAGTTCGTATTTGGAATTTCTGCGGGATTCCATGAAAATCCCGTCTTAAGTCGAGTTTGACTTTTCTTGACTTTTGAGTCGAGTTTGACTTTTCTTGACTTTTGAGTCGAGTTTGACTTTTCTTGAATTTTAAGTCGTTTTTGACTTTTCTTGAATTTTTCGTCTTTGAATTTTCTTGACTTTTAAACCGACTTTGACTTTTGTTGACTTTTCCTTATAAATCTCATACTACCACTTATTCTATTTTCATTCACACCAACACCAACACTTTTCTTCATCACTAAGAAACCCAAATCAAAAGCTTTCCCTCTTTGATCCATTCTTAGATTCATCATACCGCATTCGTTTCTTGTCGGAATTCACGTAAGTTCGTCTTATTCTTCCCCTCTTACCTTCCTCTATCCGTATTGGTAATAAAATTACCGTCTTTCTCGCTTTTTAAATAATCCGTCTTTCTCAAGATGAATGATATTCGTCTTTTATTATCTAATTGTATGTAGGTGGAGATTAGGAAGGCTTAGTAATCGATTAAAGACGCGTAAAGGTAACGGTGAAGGGTTACCCGGTATCATTTACGTGTTTTGCATGCTTTATATGTTAGAAATCGTATTTGGAATATGATTAGAAGCTTAGGAATCATGTTATGATTTATGATTGTTGTTATTTGATGATTGTTGATGATGAATATTGATTGTGGATAATTATTAGAAGTGAATTAGGAAAATTGAAAATGATAGGAATGGTGTTGGTTGTTCTCGGGTAGAATGGGGTTCCTGGCCGAAGGACCGGCAGCCGGTCTAGTGCCCGGCTAGGAATTTCCTGCACCGACCCTTTTTCGTAGAATGATCATACCTCCTTCGTTACTTGCTTGTTTTGGGCTTGTGACCACTCGTTGGAACCGTAAGAGGATAAGCTATCACCTCGATTTGGAATTTCTGCATTCCCATATCTAGAACTCTAGTTATGACCATTTGAAGTAGACCCTTGTTTTGATAGTTTCCAAACATGTGATTTTTGTGTTTGTTAGTGTTGTGCTCTGAGCCGGGGTACCGGCCGCCGGTCTAATGACCGGCCTAGACTACATTTCTCTGTTTTTGTGATTTTTAGATTTTTGCCTTGTGTTCTGAGCCGGCCCACCGGCCACCGGTCTCCTGCCCGGCCTGGAACACGGCTGTATTCTTTTCCTTTACTTTCTAAAACTCATAATTTATATTAGTTCGCATGATCCGTTTATCGTATAATTTTACGTAATGTCTTATACTATTCATGTTTTGGATATATGATATCTCTTTCGCATGTATCACATGTTTTGTGACGGTTTTTGCTATGTCCCACTTTGAGTCGGTTTTTACAATTGTTATGGTTTGAGCACTATATTGTCTTGTGCTTTGTACTCTCATTCCCTTGGCTACCTTCCCGTTCGTAAGGCTGGAATGTCGGAACGGAGAGGTATCCTACTGCTTGAATGCATGTGTAGTGGGCATACGACGACGTTGTTGGGAGTTGAACGCTATGCGTTGTTCGACCCGGCCGTCAAATGTTGGTACTTGCGAGGTGGTGTTATTTGCATGTAGCGTACCGCTTGTTATGAGGCTTGAGCTCTTTTCCGCCTCTTTCGTGAATTGATCTACCGAATTTGGGGTACTCGGCGTCATGTGTAAGACCGAGTCTTGGGTGCGAAACGTTTTATCGCACGTCGAATCGGACAACGTTATATTCCGAGATCCTGGCCAGGTTTAGACTAGTACCGTATTATTATCGTCGTGCTAACAGGAGGAAATTAGTCTACATATACGAAATGTAGCATCGTGTATGAGTTCAGGGAAATGTTTATCCCGTGGATGCCTGTTAATCATACTTGCCATGTCACATGCCATAGTTTTTTTTATTATGAAGCTTTCATTTACCGTGAGAGTTGTCGTCTTGAGCGTCTTGAAGCGTGATTTCATGATATTGTTCATGGTCATTGCATGATTGGACAACACCGTCATTGGTCTTGGTTCGTGAATGGATGAATAATATGTTGGAATTGTTGTAATCATCGCATGACTGACTGGTTTGTCTGTCGAGTCTCAACTTATCAATCTTAATACCGCTACGTTGAATGAAGCCTTAGTGAGCTATTCGATTGCCCTAATAGTGGTCTTTCTCCTTTCCCAGTCTTTGAATAGCCTGATGGTTTTCGGATTTGATTTCCATATGAACTTATCATTATATCTCGTATTGCATATCTATTCTTATCGTAACTCACATGGATATCTATATATGCATGATTTTCTTTTTGTATTTCCTTATATGTACGTTTAAGGTGATATGGCTGGGAGAACCCGGAGTTACTCCCCACTGATTGTGGCGTTCATGTTTTTTCATGAATGAACAGGTTGCTTGCATGGATGGCTTTTTGCTTATGCTATTTTGGGTTCGGGTGTGAGCTAGCGGGCGTTGTCCCTGGAAGATTAACCTCTAGACGATTTTAGCTTAATTGCTAAACACTTGTTCTTTGTTAACATTTTAAGAGACCTCGTCTCTTTGTTGTATTTCCTTACCTAGTTGTAATATTTTGACACTCCTCGTTTTATTTAACTTGCATGTATAAAAGTTTTTAAAAACTACCTATTTCCGCAATATAATTCACATGCTTGTTTGTTTATTATTTCCGCATTCGCGAGGGTTGTCACAATAGGGAATTATATGAATTTAACTATGATAAAAATGAATCAATACATGATACATAAGCATTAGACTAAGTTTATGAAGTATAATAAATAAGAAACATAGATCCCCTCTCCAAAACAACGTTGTTTGGAAACCAACTAAAACAAGGGTCCACTTCAAACGGTCATAACTAGAGTTATAGACATCCAAATGCAGAAATTCCAAATGGAGGTTATAGCTTATCCTCTTACGGTTCCAACGGGATGTCAAAAGCCCAAAACAAGTAAGTAACGAAGGATATATGGTCATTTTACGAAAAGGGGTCAGTGCAGGAAAACTGCAGTCGACTTGGGAAACTGGCATCAAGCAAAGCTGCCAGCGCCCCACGACGCTGCCAGCGTCAACGGACGCTGCCAGCGTCAACGGACGCTGCCAGCGTCCTATCTCGGGCACGAAAACACGAATTTCACAATTTCACTTAGGCATAACACAACATCATCTATCATTACAAATCATCAATTCTCATATCAATGATCAACTAACAACAACCATCATCAACAACACAAGTCCTAAGCTTATTAATCATATTCTAAATACGATTACTAACATAGAAAACAGATAAAACACGTAAATGATATCGAGTAACCCTTCACCGTTACCTTCATGCGTCTTTAAACGATTTCTAAGCCTTCCTTCACTAGATAGTAATCTTTGTCGGGGTCTAGAAAGTCTCCACCTACAATTAGATAATAAAAGATGAATATAATTCACCTTTGAGAAAGACGGATAAATTGAAAAGCGAGAAAGACGGTAATTTTATTACCAATATGGATAGAAGACGATGAGAGGGAAGGAATAAGGCGAACCTTAGTGAATTTGAGCAAGAAATGAAGGCGTAGTGTCGATTATAAGTTTGAGTAAGAATGGAGCTTAGGTTTTGGGTGGTTACTAGATGAGGAAGAAGAAGCGAGCTGTGAGGGAGTTTAGGGTTTAAGGGAGTATATGAAGGAGTAAGTGGAAAAATATGGGAAAAAGCCCAAAAACGTCTTAAGACGTAACTTACTCGGAATCTCGCGTAAAGTCCAAATACGAACTCGGAAATTCTAAATTAGACACGGAAAATTTAATTCTAAACTAAAACTAAATTTCGCTGAAAAGTATCCGTATCATATTTTTACTATAAAAAATAGGGTACTTTGCGGGTGTTACAGGAAAACCGTCTTTATCAAGCACGGAAACAGAAATAATGTTCTTAGATAAACTGGGTACATAGTAACAGTTATATAAATACAACTCAAATCCACTCGGGAGTTGGATTACATATGTTCCCATTGAGATTGCAGCAACTCTTGCTCCATTCCCGACTCGCAGGTCCACATCAACCTTTGCGAGAGGTGTGATGTTTTTTAGGCCCTGCAAATGATTACACAGATGAGAACCACAACCTGTATCAAGTACCCAAGTTTTGAAAATTGTATGGTTAATCTCAATCATATGAATATAAGATGACATACCAACAGGAGTGACGCGACCTGCTTTTTATGTCCTCACAGTACACGGGACAGTTCCTCCTCCAATGCCCAGTCTTGTGGCAATGGTGGCACTCAATGTGTAACAACCCGAAAAGTACCCTATTTTTCTAGTGAAAATATTTTACGAATACTTTTCAGCCTGTTTAAGTTTTAAAGTGGAATTTATTGTTTCCAGTTGAATTTTGAAATTCCGAGTTCATATTTGGAATTTTTGAGAGATTCCATGAGAATCCCGTTTTTAAATCAACTTTGACTTTCGTTGACTTTTCCGACTCGCCTTGTAATTTTGAAGACCGAAATTTTATTTAAAAAAATAATATTTTTAATTTATTTTTATTAAGATTTA
>JAIUZE010075081.1:35388-78645 GCA_022085475.1 Heliosperma pusillum | reverse complement strand
CCAATTAATTCCAACATGTTTTTAATTATCAAACAACCATTTTAACAACATCCATACAAAATCATTATTATGAACAATTACCCAAATTCATCAAGAACACTAACATATGAAAAATTTCCTAAACAACATAAAAATCATAACTTACTACAAATCATCAAAATTCATCAAGAACCCTAAACATATTATAAATTCATACAAAATCATAAAAATCATAACCTATGGAAAATCATCTAAATTTACCAAGAACACTAAACCTATTATAAATTCATACAAAATCATAAAAATCATAACTTATGGAAAATCATCAAAATTCACCAAGAACACTAAACATATTAAAATTTCCACACAACCTACAAATCATAACTTTATGGAAAATCATAAAAATTCATACAACATAATAAAAACAACTCCTTATCATATTACTACCAAAAATTCCATAAATCATAAAAACATGAACTAAAACAAAGATGAACCAAAAACTAAAGAAACAAAGGCTAAAGCTATGTTACTAACTAAAATCATAAAAACCATAACATGAACCAAAACTAAAAGCTATGTGACATTAATTCGTCGAGTAAATCGGAATTGTTACCTTAGCTAGCCAAAATCACTTAGCACCAAAATAATAAGAAGTATATAATAAGAAAACCCTTCTACTAATCTTCACCCAAAATATACGAGTCTCCAAACCCGTCTTCAAAGTCTTCCCCTATAAGAAATAACAAGGAAAACATTATTAGAATTAAAATATGAATTTCCATAATTAAAGTGTTGAAAATGATCTTGACGGAATTGAAATATAACCGTACGGGAAGATGAGGAGCGAAGAGGATATCTTAGAAATATAAATTAGGATGGATTTAATTAAGAATTGAAGATTTTATGAAGGTTTTGCTCAAGAACGATGAAGAACAAATGATGAACGACGAAGAACACGAAGAACGATCAAATAAAGTGATGTTTTGATCTTAATTTGATTTGTTTTAAAATGAAAAGTTGTTTGTGAGTAGTGATGGTGGTTGGAGCCGTGTAAATATAGGCCAATGAGGATGTCGGGTTTTGATGGAATTGACCCGGTATAATAATTATTTTACGGTAAACGATTGAATATAATTAACGATAAAGTTAATTACACAAATATCTAGATATTATGATTATTGTATCAAAAGAAATGAAAATACCAAGAGCTATTAGAGGACTTTTGAGCCGTGTGGTATGGTGAGCATCGGGTCTGTTTTTGCTCGATTTGCGTAATTTTCGTTAACTGATCGATAAAGTTGAAAATATCTAAGATATTCTTATTAGTTTAATCAAAAGAATTAAACTATCTCATGTGAGTGGAAAAACGATGACATGGGCGCGTGACTCATGCCAAAGTCCGAGTTTCGATTTTGTTGCGCGCATTAAACATGCGTCGGGAATAGTTTAAAATGACCGTTTGGTTAAAACCGTAAAGAGTATTCTTTAAATTCCAAATAAATTCAAAATACTTATATTAAATTATGCTAAATCATAATAAATCTTAATAAAAATAAATCAAAAATATTATTTTTTTTACATAAAATTTCGGTCTTCATACTTATGAGACGAGTCGGGAAAAGTCAACGGAAGTCAAAGTTGACTGAAAAGTCGAGAAAAGTCGAAGATTACTTAAAAGTCAAGAAAAGTTTAGGACGACTTAAAAGTCAAGAAAAAGTCAATGACGACTTTAAAAAGTCAAGGAAAAGTCAAAGACGACTTAACAGTCAAGAAAAGTCAAAGATGACTAAAAACGGTCTTTTCATGGAATCCCTCAAAAATTCCAAATACGAACGCGGAATTTCAAAATAAGACTCGGAACAAAAATTCCTATTTTAAAAACTTAAGTTCTACTGAAAAGTGTTAGTAAATATTTTTACTAGAAAAATTGGCATTTTTCGGGTTGTTACAGTATGTCTTTGTTCTAGTTGATGATTATTCGAGGGTTTTTTGGCCTATATTCTTGCACTCTAAAGATGAGACCTTCAACGAATTTGATTGCCTTATGAAACTCGTCCAAAACAAATATAAGTCCAATCTTGTTTCAATTCGTACGGATCATGGCACCGAATTTGATAATCAAGCTTTTATAGAATATTGTAGGGTTAATGGCGTAGGACACAACTTTTCTACACCACGAACCCCTCAACAAAATGGTATTGTTGAACGTATGAATAGAACCCCCGAGGATATGGCTCGAACAATGCTGTTATGTAGTGGTCTACCTCGTAACTTCTGGGCTGAGGCCTTTAGCACCTTGTGCTATATTCACAACCGTGCTATGATCATACATATTTTAAAGAAAACCTCTTATGAACTCCTTAGATGTCGAAAACTTAATATATACTTGCGGGGCTTTAGGAGTAAATTCTTTGTTCATAACAATGGCAAAAATAGGTTAAACAAATTTGATCCTAGGAGTGATGAGGCTATTTTTATTGGCTATTCTGATCACAGTCAAGCTTATAAAGTTTTTAACAAAATTACATTATGCATCGAAGAAAATGCTCATGTTATATTTGATAAGAATGATTCTTTTGATAATCCTGTACAGGATGATGAGGAAGATGAAAATGAACTTGATTTTCAATTTTCTAAAGATAATCCTGCATAGTTGGATGAATAAGAGAAGTTGATTGAAGGCACAAATGATGTGTGAGACTCCTTCAAATGATAATGGAAAGAGATCTGAAGTTATAGTTGATGATACTATAACTTCCTCTTAAAACGAGGGATTAAGTAACAAAGTTATAGCTGCTAAAGCTATAACCTTGAATAAAAATCAGAGTAGTGAATCTTGAGTTATACCTGATTCACCTATAACCTCGAGATTGAATTCAGGGGGAACAACCCTTGATTTCGAAACATTTGAAGGTTCTATCTCAACCTCTAATTAAGACGTGCCTGAGACTTTTACCAAGTGGAAATATAAAGATTCACATCAAATGGATTCAATCATTGGTAGTATACAAAAAAGTGTTCAAACACGAAAATCGTTGAACAACTTTTGCTCCTTTTATTCCTTCCTTTCTACCATTAAACCAAAGAACATCAAGGAAGCCCGCACTGAACCAGACTGGATCGTTGCCATGCAAGTAGAATTACAACAATTTGAGAGGAACAAAGTTTGGCACTTAGTTCCTAGACCAATGGAACGTGCAATGAAACTATTCAGAAAGACAAGCTAAACAATGACAAATTGAACTAAGGTTAGACACTTTGCAATTGCTCTGTTTTTGTTTGAACTGGTTGCTAAAGAAAAGATAGAACCTTAACCAAAGCACAAAGCCAATGATTTAGGGTTGAACTTTGATCCCAGCACACAACTAAGGGTCTTAGCTCACTTCCAAGCACAAAGCAAAGGAAGTTGTCTCAAGCATACAGCCAAGAGATGTTAACAGAAACAAGGTTTCAGTTTTATGTTTTACTTCAAATCTGCCTTTCATTCATTAGGAAATGGCCTTATATAGGCAAGGAGATTACATCCTACTCGTTCAATACATCCTAGGGCCACAATTGACTTGCAAAAGAAACAGAAATAACAGCTACATTGTTCAGAATAAAGCAATAAAGTAGAAAGCAGTTCTAATGGGACAATCTGCCTTAATTGGGTTGTTTAGGTTGAAACTGGTGGAGGAGTGGACTTCCAAGCTTGTTTCTTGAGCTTAACTGAAGTGGGATGGACGCCAAAGGTCCTGCTAAAAGGCCCTCGAGCTTGTTTGATCAAAACAGGAAACTTTGATAGTGACATGTTAACTACTGCAAAAAGAACTGAAATCTGGACAGTTTGGAGTTGTCCCTAGGCTAACTTTTTGTGTGTGCATTTCTTGGAAGAGAAGTCCTGGGGAAAGTTGTAGAGGACTTTCCCAAGGATTAAGGTTGATGGTTGGTTAGGCTTGTTTGAATGGGTGAGACCCCCATGGACCCTGTTTAGAAAAACTGTGACTGGCTGTTTTAGGCTGAGAGTTGTTATTGTTGTGTTGGGTTTGTTTTGCTGTTGGCTGTGTGTTTTTGTGGCTTAGTCTTGGAAAGTGGATGGCTAGGCTTTGTTCTGGTTGGTGTGGTGTTGTCTTAGCTGAGCTGTTAACTAGTCATGGTGTTGTCTGAATGGATGTTGTTGCCTTGAATGATGTTGTTGTCTTGATGTTGTTGATGTTGAGTCTTGTCTTGAGCTTGTGTCTTGTCTTGATCATATACTCCCATTGAAACCTCCCTTTCTTGAAAAGGATTTGCCCTCAAATCTTCATCACCTTCATGATCTGATTCACCATGGTAGGGGCTCAGGTCTCCAACATTGAAAGTACCATGTACACCATAGCTTTCTGGTAGATACACTTTGTAAGCATTTGTGCCTATTTTCTCCAATATCTCAAATGGTCCATCAGCTCTTGGCATGAGCTTGTTTCTCCTCTTGTCTGGAAATCTCTCTTTTATTAAATGTAACCATACAAGATCCCCTGCCTTGAACTCCCTTGCTTTCTTAGGTCCTTTGGACCTAGCCTTGTACAACTCATTGGACCTTTCAATCTGCTTCTTGACTTGCTCATGAATCTGTATCATTTGCTCAACTCTTTTCTTTGCATCATAGCTTGCTTTGCTTCCTTTGACTGGTGCTAGGTCTGTAGGCATGAGAGGATTAGTTCCATAAACTGTTTCAAAAGGACTTTTACCTGTGCTGCTGGAGGGAGCTCTGTTGAAGGCAAACTCAGCTTCTGCTAGCCTGAGGTCCCAATCTCTTAATGACTTAGAAACAATGCTCCTTAAGATCTTTCCTAGTGTCCTGTTAGTGACTTCTGTCTGCCCATCTGTTTGGGGATGGTGAGAAGTACTAAACAGTAGCCTGGTCTTCAATAGCTTCCACAAGGTTCTCCAGAAGTGACTCATGAACTTTGTATCTCTATCTGAGACAATACTTCTAGGGACCCCATGTAACTTGACAACCTCTCTAAAGTATAGTTCAGCTACCCCCAAAGCATCCTCAGTCTTCTTACAAGCAATCAAATGTGCCATCTTGCTGAACCTATCTACAACCACCATGATTGAATCCTTTCCCCTTTGAGTTCTAGGTAAGTCTACAATGAATTCCATACTGAGGTCTTCCCATGGCTGGTTTGGTACTAGAAGTGGTGTATAAGGGCCTGCTTGAAAGTGTGCCTTGGCTAGTTGACAAGACCTGCATCTCTTGAGGGCATCTTGCACATCACTGAGCATCTTAGGCCAATAGAACTGATCTTGTAATATGTCATAGGTCTTCTGCACCCCAAAGTGACCAGCAAGGCCATTGGAGTGAACCTCTTTGACCAGTAGTCCCCTATAAGGTCCCCTTGGCACACATAGTTTGTTTCCATAGAACAAGTAGCCTTCCTGAGCTGTGTACTTGCTCCCTTTCTTGACTTGTCCTTCCTGATACACCTCCCATTCATGTTTGAAGTCTGGGTCTTCTTGATAGAGCTCTTTCATAAATTCAAACCTCAACACCCTTTGTTCTATGAAGGTCAACATTACAGACCTTCTAGACAATGCATCAACTACAACATTGTTCTTACCCTCTATGTATTTGCTGGAGAATGAGAAGGATTGCAGGAATTCTACCCATTTGGCATGCCTGGGGTTGAGTTTGTGCTATCCATTGATGTATTTGAGAGCCTCATGATCAGAATGAAGCACAAAAGGCTTAGGCTTCAAGTAGTGTCCCCAATGGTTCAATGCTCTCACAATGGCATAGAACTCTTTGTCATATGTGGAATAATTAAGCTTGGCCCCATTTAGCTTCTCACTGAAGTTATAACAAGGTTTTTTCTCTTGAGTAAGCACACCTCCTATGCCAAGGCCACTGGCATCACACTCTACCTCAAAGAGTTTGTTAAAATCTGGTAGAACCAATATTGGAGATTTACACAATAGCTCCTTGATCAGATTGAAGGACCTTTCAGCCTTCTCATTCCACTTGAACTCCCCCTTCTTCATGCACTTAGTAATAGGGGCCATGATTGAACTAAACCCTTGTATGAACCTCCTATAGAAAGATGCTAACCCATGAAAACTTCTAACATCAGTAACAGTTTGAGGAAGGGGCCATTCCTTGATTGCTTGCACCTTCTCAGGATCAACTGCTACTCCTTTCTTAGAAATGATGAACCCAAGGAAGTAAACCTCAGGCTGCATGAAGGTGCACTTCTCTAGTTTGCCATACAACTTGTTCTCTTCTCTCTTAAGACCTCAAACAACAACTTCAGATGCTGCAAATGTTCTCCCCTAGTTGAACTGTAAATAAGAATGTCATCAAAGTAAACCACCACACACTTGCCTAAGTAGGGCCTTAGGACCTCTGTCATCAATCTCATGAAGGTACTAGGGGCATTAGACAACCCAAAAGGCATCACCAACCATTCATAGAGCCCATGTTTAGTCTTGAAAGCTGTCTTCCATTCATCCCCTGCTCTTATCCTCACTTGGTGATGGCCCTGCCTTAGATCAATCTTAGTGAATACTTGAGCCCCACTTAACTCATCCAGAATATCATTAAGTCTAGGTATGGGGAACCTATACTTGATGGTAATGTTGTTGATGGCCCTACTGTCAATGCACATACGCCAAGTCTCATCCTTCTTTGGCACAAGCAAGGCTGGTACAACACAAGGACTGAGGGATTCCCTGACATAGCCCTTGTTGAGCAGCTCACCTACTTGAAGTTGGAGCTCTTGTGTAGCCTTAGGATCACTCCTACAAGCTGGCTTGTTGGGTAGGATAGCTCCAGGCACTAGGTCAATGTGGTGTTCTATTCCCCTAAGTGGTGGCAATCCACTAGAGAGCTCAGTAGGAAAGACATCACCATAACTTTCTAGGATAGACTTGACCTCTTCAGGGATATCAATCATGCTCATCCCAGTCTCTTTGGCAAGTAATATGTACACAGGTTGTAACTCACTTAGCTCTTGTAGTAGTTCTGATTCACTTATCAGCATGACTTCCTTGGAAGCCTCACTCATGGGGTTTGGGTTGATCTTTAAAGCAGGTGGTAAAGGTGCCAGGGTGATTTTCTTCTTCCCATACTTAAAAGTGTAGGTGTTGTCCCTCCCATGGTGTATGGCATCCCTATCAAACTCCCATGGCCTCCCAAGCAAAAGGTGACATGCATCACAAAGACTCTCATCCACATACTCTTTACTAATTGAGAAAGACACAACACATTGTTTATCCACCTTGATCTCAGCCCCTTTGTTTAGCCATCTGAGTTTGTAAGGTAGGGGGTGGTCCTTGGTGGGTAGAGCTAGTTTGTCTATCAGTGTTCTGGAGGCCACATTAGTGCAGCTTCCACCATCAATGATGAGGTTACACACTCTGCCCTTGATAGTACATCTGGTCCTAAAGATCTAGTGTCTTTGATCCTCTTCCAAAGGTTGGGGTTGAGTATGCATTACCCTCCATGTTACCAAACTTAACCCTGCATCAGGCTCTATCAACTCCTCACTAGCCTCTACCTCAGGCTCTTCCATCTCATCATCACAGACCAACACTTCATCATCTCCCCAATGAATTACTTCTAGGGTGCTCAGAGCTCTTTTAGATGGACATTCTCTAGCAAAATGTCCATATCCTTGACATTGAAAACACTTTTTGAGAGGGGTAGTCTTCCTTTGGCCTGCCTCAACAGCCTTGCCTTTATCAAGGTTGAAAGGGGTCTTAATAGGAACCACATGTTCTCCTATCTTGACTCCTACAAAAGGTTTGAAGGTGGGGGTTCTAGCAGGTGTCTTAGAAGCACTGGTCTTTCCCTTCCCCAACTTTTCTACCCTCAAAGACAAGTTGACAGCTTCCTCAAAGGAGTATATATTTTGTAGCCTGACTTTACTAGCTATCCTCTCATCCAAACCTTCTAAGAACCTTGCTATCTTTTGCTCAGATTTCTCAATAACCTCACATTGCAATGTAAGTTGTTCAAAGTCCCTTAGATAGGACTCTACAGGTCTTTGGTCTTGCTTTAGGTGAGTAAGCTTAATGAACATATCCTGAGTGTAGTCCCTAGAGACAAACTTAGCCCTCATTTTCTTTTTCAGTTTGAGCCATGACTTAACAGGTTCTTTCCCTTCTCTAACCCTCAAGGTTTTCATGTTTTCATACCACAGTGAGGCATAACCTTTTAGTTTCATGATAGCAACCTTAAAAGCCTTTCTATCAGTGTATCCTTTAAACTCAAAGACTCTTTCTACAGACCTTAGCCAATCTAGGAAATCATCAGGGTTCATGCTACCTAGAAAGTCAGGGATCTCTACCTTTATGTCTTTGTCCTGGTGTCTGAGAAGAGTTTGATCTGAGCCATCTGAGTCTGACATTTCAAACTGATCTACAGGTTGCCTCCTCCTTCCTCCTTGTGGGAAAGGTGCTCCTCTTCCTCGACCTCTGCCTCCCCTTGCATCATTGTTCTGTTGTCCCTCAAGGAGTTCATTGACAGATCTGGAGACCTCCATTATAGTTCTGGCAAGACCTTGAACTATATTCTCAAGACCTGTGATTCTCTCTTCACTCATGGTTGGATTTTGTATTTTTAATGTAGTTAGGTAAATGAACTCACAAACCAAAGCTCTGATAACCAATTTGCAATGAAACTATTCAGAAAGACAAGCTAAACAATGACAAATTGAACTAAGGTTAGACACTTTGCAATTGCTCTGTTTTTGTTTGAACTGGTTGCTAAAGAAAAGATAGAACCTTAACCAAAGCACAAAGCCAATGATTTAGGGTTGAACTTTGATCCCAGCACACATCTAAGGGTCTTAGCTCACTTCCAAGCACAAAGCAAAGGAAGTTGTCTCAAGCACACAGCCAAGAGATGTTAACAGAAATAAGGTTTCAGTTTTATGTTTTACTTCAAATCTGCCTTTCATTCATTAGGAAATGGCCTTATATAGGCAAGGAGATTACATCCTAATCGTTCAATACATCCTAGGGCCACAATTGACTTGCAAAAGAAACAGAAATAACAGTTACATTGTTCAGAATAAAGCAATAAAGTAGAAAGCAGTTCTAATGGGACAATCTGCCTTAATTGGGTTGTTTAGGTTGAAACAGGTGGAGGAGTGGACTTCCAAGCTTGTTTCTTGAGCTTAACTGAAGTGGGATGGATGCCAAAGGTTCTGCTAAAAGGCCCTCGAGCTTGTTTGATCAAAACAGGTAAGTTTGATAGTGACATGTTAACTACTGCAAAAAGAACTGAAATCTGGACAGTTTGGAGTTGTCCCTAGGCTATTTTTTTGTGTGTGCATTTCTTGGAAGAGAAGTCCTAGGAAACGTTGTAGAGGACCTTCCCAAGGACTAAGTTTGATGGTTGGTTAGGCTTGTTTGAATGTGTGAGACCCCCATGGACCCTGTTTAGAAAGACTGTGACTGGCTGTTTTAGGCTTAGAGTTGTTATTGTTGTGTTGGGTTTGTTTTGCTGTTGGCTGTGTGTTGTTGTGGCTTAGTCTTAGAAAGTGGATGGCTAGGCTTTGTTCTGGTTGGTGTGGTGTTGTCTTAGCTGAGCTGTTAACTAGTCATGGTGTTGTCTGAATGGATGTTGTTGCCTTGAATGATGTTGTTGTCTTGATGTTGTTGATGTTGAGTCTTGTCTTGAGCTTATGTCTTGTCTTGATCATATTCTCCCGTTGCAGAACGATTAGTTATAGAAACTAGATGTGTGTTCAGAAATAAGCTGGATGATAAGGGAGTTATTGTAGGAAACAAACCAAGATTGGACCGTTCAAGGATACAATCAACAAGAAGGGATTGATTACGATAAAACCATCGCTCCCGTAGCTCGACTTGAAGCTATATATTAGATTGTTAATAGCTTTTGCAGCTCACAAAAAACATAAATTATTTCAAATGGACGTTAATACCGCGTTTCTTAACGGATAATTGGAAGAAGAAGTATTTGTTGAGCCACCCCCCGGATTCCTGGATAGCAAGTTTCAAAACCATGTTTTTAAACTAGATAAAGCTCTATATGGTTTGAAACAAGCACCAAGAGCTTTGTATGGCAGATTGTCAAAATTTTTACTTCAAAGCGATTTTAAAAGAGGATCTGTCGATATAACCTTATTATGGAAATCCGAGGTGTCAGATATATTAGTTGTATATCATTTTCAGTTCAACTACTAATAAACTGTGTGATTATTTTTCAGAGTTGATGACCTCAGAATTTGAGATGAGCATCATGATACACCAACAAAAATACATCAAATAGCTAATCAGAAAGTTTGGTATGGAAAATTCTCATCCTATGGCCACTCCTATGCCCACTTCTCTATTTAACTGTAAGTAGACTAGATATAATGTTTAGTGTATGCGTTTGTACTCGATTTAAATCCTGCCCTAAAGAATCACATATGGTGGCAGTTAAGAGAATTTTGAGATATTTGATTGGTGCATCTAAACTTTACCTATCGTACCCTCTAGAATGTAATTTCGATCTCATAGGGTATTCAGATGCAGATTATGCGGGTTCTTCACTTAACAGAAAAAGTACATTTAGCATAGCTACATTTGTTGGACCACGCATCATTTCGTGGGGGTCAAAGAGACAAAATTCAGTTGCCTTATCTACTGCAGAAGTTTAATATATTGCTGCAGCCTTGGTATGTTCTTAATTACTTTGGCTTAAGTAACAATTATCTGATTATGGTGTGAGTGTTGGCTGTGTTCCTTTTTTTATGTGATAATATGAGTGACCTTATTATTTCTAAAAATCTCGTGCAACACTCTCGTACAAAACACATAGAAATTAGACACCATTTTCTTAAAGACCAAGAAGAAAAAGGGAATATAAGACTTGAATTTTGTAGTACAGAAAAATAATGGTTTAACATTCTGACTAAAGCATTGGCTAGAGAACGTTTTGAGACTTTGCGGTTGGAAATTGGTTTATTCGGTGGCAATTAAAATTCGTCATAAATGTTTCTTGCTCCTATGACTAACTAGTTTTACACGAGATTGTATGGCTGTGTCCGTATATTCTGCTGCTACATATAATCTATGAAGAAGTGTGTATTATATTGTGAGATTGATTAATATGTTAATTGCTTTGTGGAAATTAATTGCATTATTATGTCATGACCAATTCCTACCATATTAACATTCCACATACTCGTTCTAAAAGATCAATTGACACACACAATTCCTATTGCTACTATATTACCTATTACATGAGTTCACATAATACCTTCCAATTTAAATTAAAACCCATTCTTATCTATGTGTTCCCTCATCACAAAAAATAACCACTAAAACTCTTAGTTATTCACCGTGTTTAACCGCAAAATATGTCAAGAAATCTTCATACTAGCTTTCCGTTCCGCCATCCAAAAAGACAGTCAAGGAAAGTTTGGGGAAAAAGACGTTACTATAAGGTGTGGTTGATGCTAAAAGATACGGTATCTAACTCATATATGCGATAGGTTACTTAAGCTTATGCGTCTTAAGGTTAGTAGACCAAATCTAATTTTTCGGAGAAGAATACTTTGATAAGTGTTGACGGCGCAATGAGCCATAATTAGAGAGAAGAATTCTCCATCAAGAAACTCCTGAAAAATACAAAAATACGTTCAATAACGCTTAATTCATGACAAAAATTCGCGCAAAAAATTAACAAACTACTGAATCTGATACGATCGTTAATCCGGTATCAATGGTGGAAACTGAAACTAATAGGGAGACAATTGAGGAATGTACACCGGTAGCAGCAATGCTTTGCTCAGGTATACACTATAGTGGAATTGTTGGTCAATTACTAAATCTCACGGAATTATTAGATAAATCTGTTGCAAATAATGATTCAGATAAAGGTACTGATAAACAATCAAGTCCTGTAATTCCACCATCAACTGATGACCGGGCCTGTCGCAAGCCTGATACAAAGATAATTTACCCAGACTAGCCTAATAACAAATTAATGTAATTAGGGAAGTAGGGGTCGATCCTCAGGGAGATGGTGTTTCCTATAGAATGTGAGATGTCTTGCAATTGGATTTTATCTAAGGAGTTTCTGGGTTTTGGAGTTTTGAATTCTAAACTAATAAAAGACATAAATAAAAACAAAATAAAAGTAAATCGAAATAAAAACAACAAAGCAGATGATGAATTAACAATGATGGAAAGAATCTAGGGAAGTAGGTTCACACATGTAGATTAACATATTGATGAAATTGGATTAAGAACATGCAAATAATTCATTGTGAGTTCGTAAGAATGATGTGTTCATTACAATCATAGATAAGATGGTCTAGGAGGCATTTAGGCAATTTACTAGGTCTAGTCTACCATGTCATGCTTTGTCTATTTAATTCACGCATTTCTACCTTGAAAAGAATTCCATTCTAGTCCATGATTTTGATCAGGAATCGTCAACTATCGTTTTAGTCCAAACATGCATAGACACGATGTTTTAAAAGCACAATTTCTTTTATCCAATTATCATCTTTTAATTAACCTACATGGCTACCCTACACCCTAGAAAGGTGACTACTCACTCATGGTGATGTTTATATCTAAGACGATGTTAATAATAAAACTAGGATAGACATGTTTATTTGGTTTCGACAATATTTTAGGACTCTTATATGGCGATAATAACGACGCTAAATGGATAATCTAGTGAATAAAACGATTATAACGGTATAAAAAATGAATCTAAGATAACATGTAAAGAAAATAACAATCAAATAGAGAACATAAAGACTTTAAACAAAAGGTAAAATAGGAATACCTAGATGACGATCAACGACGATAACGACAACAATAATAGAAATTCCTCGCATAGAATAATCGATTACCCAATTACATTACTTGAACCACACAAAGGAGATTACAAGGATGAAATTCTTATTGATCTAAGCTAAGGATTTGATGTAGAAAAGACAGAAATAAACTAAAGACAAAGAAGAAGAAAATGATCTAAACTAAAGTTTTTAAACTAAAGAGAATTGTAAGAAAAGAAAAGAAGTAAAGTATGAAGAGATGTGTAAAGAGGATGAGTTGAGAAGAGTGGCTGAAGCATCCTTTATATAGCATTAGGGTTTTGTAGGGGAGGGGTCATGCATTGAACATATAGGACAAAAGGAGGAAGTCAAAGCAATTTCTCGGATCAACGGACATCCCCGATCGGGTATACCACTTACCCGATCGGGTAAGTTGTATTCTAGAAGCTTTGACTCTTGTTTCATCTCCCCTTGCATATGACTTGACTTCCATTATCCCCCTTGACCTCTTGAGTCGGGTTTGTTGATAGGGTTTGATGCAAAGAGATGATTCCTTCGCCTAACTGATCGATCTTCCGACAACTGCGGAACCGTCTTTACTTCTTCTATCTTTTGAATTAGCGAACCTTCTTGAAATGCCTTTGACTTGGTCAAGCTTGCTTCTAAAAATCGTCGGGTTCTAGGCAAATGCTCGGAAATATAGAAAAAGGGCGTAGAAACGTCACTTTCCCTACAAAACAGGTTAAAACATAGGAATTCGCCTAGAAGACGATATTAGCTCATAAAGTGGCTTAACAGACACAAATAACATACAAAACCGAGCTAAATTGGGGATTAAAATCATACAAATATTCACTTATCAAACTCCCCCAAGCTAAACCTTTGCTTCTCCTCGAGCAAACATAACAAACAATACGAGGACAAGGGTTGCAAACATTGGCTACTACACCAGCAAGAAACAAATCTCAACGTAAAACTTTGGAAACATAATGAATCATAGCCCAAAAACAACGTGGGCAAGAATGATACATAAACATGGCTGAGATTTACATAACGGCGCAGCACAAAGAATTTCACTACAGAATTTTCGGCTCTTGCATGATCTTTTGACAAGTGGACTCTCACGGCACACTCGAACACTGATGTATGTAAAAGGTGATTTCTTTATGTTTAAATGTTTTTGAGAGACTCACCTATCTACGATTTATGAAAATGTGTCCGCAGTCTAATATGGTAAACAATTCAAAACACAAGTCAAATATCATAATACACATAGAAAAGAAGCCGGAAAAGAAAATGAAGAAGGCTTTGGGAAATGGGTGAAAGGTAGATAAACAGTTATGGTAATGTGAAGGTTAGAATGAGCTAGCAACTGACCAATGATAAATGAATACTCAATCCAAACTTTCGATTAATTCCCAAAAGACGAATAACGAAGCCAAAAGCAACAAATTGGCTCATTACACACGAAACACAAGGGTAAACTCCTTCTTAATATTGAATTGACATTTTGAGGAGATACTCACAACTTCTTCTTTTATTTCTTTTTCTTTCTTCGATTTTTTCCTTCTTTTTCAAATTTTTTTTCATTTTTCTATTTCTCTTTTTCTTTTTCTGAACATAACATCTTTTCTTGAATATTTTGTTTCTCCCAAATTCACTTTGTCGTCAATGTGACAACCCTCGCGAATGCGGAAATAAAACATAACAAGCATGTGATTTATTATGCGGAAAATACGGTGTTTTTAAAACTTTTTACATGCTAAGATAAAATACGAGGAATGTCAAATATTTACAAACCAAAGTATAATATACTACAAGAGACGTAGTCTCTCAAAATGTTATCCAATAACAAAGTGATTAGCAAACTAGCTAAACAACGTCTAGAGGTGATTCATCCAGGCCAACGCCCGCTAGCTCACTCCAGAACCCAAAATACCACAAGCAAAAAGCCATCCAATCAAGCAACATGTTCATCCATGAAAAACATGAACGCCATAGTCAGTGGGGAGTAACTCCGGGTTCTCCCAACCATATCACATTAAACGTACATAAACGGAAATACAAAAGTAGAATCATGCATATATAGATATACATGTGAAATACGAGAAAAATAAATAGGTAATTCAATATATAAAGATAAGAGCTCATGAAGAACAAATCCGTAACCATCATATGATAGATAGACTCGGGAATGACACTCTTAGGCAACCATACGCTCAATAGGGCTTGCATCTCACCGTTAGAGGCATAAGTTTGATGAGATTGAGACTCGACAAATAAACCATGCCAAGTCATCCAAAGATAACGAATAAACCAATCATATAATCATCCAACCAAACGTACAATACGTTGACAACATCTCTCACGGTAAATGACACGCACTAGCACCGTGTCCCTGCAAGTATGATTAAAAGGCATCCACGGGATAAAACATTGCCCTGAACGCATACCCGATGCTACATTTCGTATATGTAGACTAATTTCCTCCTGGTAGAACGACGATCATAATACAGTCCTAAACTAAATCTGGCCAGACTCTCGGAATCACATTTTTCGATTCGACATGCGATAAACATTTCGTATCCAAGACTCGGTCAATCATAGACGCCGAGTACCCCAAATTCGGTCAACCTTCACGAAAGAGACGGAGAAGAGCACAAGCCTCACAACAAGCGGTACGCTACGTGCAATGACACCACCTCGCAAGTATACAACATTTGACGGCCGGGTCGATCAACGCAAAACGTTCACCTCCTAACAACGTCGTCATATGCCCACTAACACATGCAATTAAGCAGTAAGGATACACTCCCCGTTCCGACATTCCAGCCTTACGAACGTGGAGGTAGCCAAGGGAATGAGAGTACAAAGCACATAACCAAATAGTGCTCAAACCATAACATTTGTAAAACCCGACTCAAAGTGGGATATACAAAAAACAGTCACAAAACATGCGATACAAGCAAGATATAAATGTAACAATGATAAACATGAGACAACATGTGACTACATAAGCATTAGACCAACTTTAAGAAGTATAATGAATAAGAAACATAAATCTCATCTGAAAAACAACATGTTTGGAAACTATTAAAACAAGGGTCCACTTCAAACGGTCATAACTAGAGTTATAGACATGCAAATGCAGAAATTTCGAATGGAGGTGATAGCTTATCCTCTTACGGTTCCAACGGTAGGTCACAATCCCAAAACAAGCAAGTAACGAAGGAGATATGATCATTTTACGAAAAGGAGTCAGTGTAGTGAGTCCCAGCCGGTCAGGGGGACCGGCGGCCGGGCACCCGGCTGGGACATCATCAACAAATGAAAATACAGCATGTTCCCAGCCGGTCAAGGGGACCGGCGGCCGGGTACCCGGCTGGGAACACATTCACCCGAGAACAAAAAGCTTCAACATCCATTTTCAACAATCATCAAAAACTATTATCAACTATCAATAATCATCAACAATTATCAATAAACAACAACCATCATCAACAAACACAAGTTCTATGAATACTAATCCTATTCCAAATACGATTACTAACATAGAAAACACATTAAAACAAGTAAAGATATCGAGTAACCCTTCACGATTACTAACATAGAAAACACATTAAAACAAGTAAAGAAAACACGTCTAGGTCCTCCTCTACTAAGTAGTAGTATTTGTCGAGGTCGTGAAGGTCACCACCTACGATTAGATAATAAAAGATGAATATAATTCACCTTTGAGAAAGACGGATAAATTGAAAAGCGAGAAAGACGGTAATTTTATTACCAATACGGATAGAGGACGATGAGAGGAAAAGTATAAGACGAACTTGAGTAAATTAGAGCGAGAAACGAAGGAGTTGTGACGATTCTAAGCTTGGAAGAATATGGAGGTTAGGGTTTTGGGTTTACTTGGTGAAGAAGAAGAAGATGTTGAATGAGGGAGAGTTAGGGTTAAGGGGGAGTATGAGGGAGTAAGTGGAAAACATGAGAAAAAGCCCAAAAACGGCTTAAGACGTAACGTACTCGGAATCTCGCGTAAAGTCCGAAAACGAACTCAGATTTTCTAAAATAGACATAGGAATTAAATTCTAGACTAAAACTAAAATTCGCTGAAAAGTATCCGTATAATATTTTTTACTATAAAAATAGGGTACATTTGCGGGTGTTACAATCACCCCACCTTTTAAAAAGTTTCGTCCTCGAAACTTGAGAGTAGAAAACAAAAGTATCAAGGACAAGAATCGGTTTTTAAAATTAATACGAAAACTTTTATAAGGGAAAACATTTATGAAATGATGTTCCTCTCGAAAACGGTTTAAGGAAATTTTTTATAAGTGCGAAACTTTATTTACGAATCACAAGAGTGTCCGTCGCGAATGAGTAATCTAGTTATCCAAATCAAATCATTGTCGAACTAGTGAAATCGAAAATTAAAACAAACGTTAGTAAGTGAAGGAGTAGTCACCAGACGTCTCCAATAACAAGTCCAAACATCCAACCAAACGCAAAATCCAAATATAAAAGCAAAAGAAATCCATTTTCTCCAAAAAGAGGGCACACAAACCATCTTTAGACTTCTTTAAACGTTAAATTAGAAATACAATAGGAAAATTTAAAGGTTTTCCCAAAGATAAAATCAAAATAAGAAGACATTACACGTACATAGAGCGACTCGCACATCTCACACACAATTCAGGGTAACAAAATATACACAAAACACGCAAAAACGAAACAAATCGAAAACTTAGGGATAGGAAGATCACGATGAAGTCGGCATGAAGATCTACAAGAATTCGACATTACTAAATCTACTAATAAACTAGTCCTCACGAAAATGTAATTTACTTCAATTACACCTTAACCATCCTAAATCGCCAAACTCCATAAACATTATTTACAACAATCACAATCAAAGCAACAAACATAATTATCTAAGATCCAACTAGCCTCATCCCTGATCTCACGACAAGGAAAAATCCACAATCCATTATTGATTATAATAAATCTTTAATACGCCATAACATCCTTAATTCGATCATTACTACGCTCGAAGCCTCAAATATAAATTGTCACATTAGCAAACTATGGTGGTTACTAATCCTCAAGATAAATGGGTTCACCATTCTAACTCTATAATCCATAACAACTGAGCACTCACTATCCAAAGGTTGTAAAGAACATTTCTCAATCTCAAACTATGATTCCTTAAGAATGAAAGAAAATTACTAATTCCAAACCACAAATGGCCAATCACTTGGCAATCAGACAACCATTCAAATCTAAAACTCGTAATGAATCAATTTTTATTTATGACAATACTCCTCAAACTTTGGTTACCGGCTTAATTACGCTAAAGCAAAGTCTCTTTTAGAATCCACCAATTAAAGACATCAAATTCCCAAATGATATCCCAAGCAACTGATATAATACCCAACAACAACAAACTATTATCACGCTCAACTCGATTCCCAAAATAGCACTACAATAGCAAGCTCAATAAATGATGCCATCAAGAGAGTACAATACCACCAACAGATTCATCCTAAGGTTTAAATCCCAATCCAATTCATGGTCAAAATCAACACGAAGCTAGCTAACAACCCAATTATCCCACCAGAGGGAAGACAATGTCACCATAAAACTGGAAGCGATAGGAAATTTTGAGGGAAACACGAACGCGAGTAGGGAGGTAAAGCTAGAAATTGGATAGATATAGCTATGAAGATAGCCAAGCAAAGGAAAAGATAAGAGGTAACATTTTCCTAGGAATCTGGTTTAGTAGGAACTTGCATGAAAGGAAATGGAAAAGGATAATGGTACGAGTAAAGGTTTAAAGTTTAATCCACAAAATTTCTCCTTTTAGACTCAAGGTGATAGCAAAGCAACTCATCCCGATAACAAAGGTCTCTTACAAGGGACCATCGTACCACAAATCATTAAAGTAAGGTGCACCTAGATTTAACAAATCGATTACAACCCAATTCATCCATCCTTTCATATAACACAGATTCCCAATTGCGGAATTGCAACTCAAGCATAGTAACATTCTCTCAACTCCAAAATTTGACACATTCTCAAAGGTTTCAAAATCGAAGGACTAATAAGGAATTCTTCATACTAATCTCTTTTCAACTCCTATGGCCCACAAGGTAGAACACCGAGCAAAACGTCATCATCAACATCTTAAGGCATCACCGTCATAGCCAATCTAATCAAATTCCACTCATGCCATAATCCTTAAGTAACATGGTTTAATCTATCATGACGACTTACTACCTCAACCAAGTCTCCGATACCATGATATAAGATCATATTTTTAAATCCAAGAATTACAGCCAAGTACTTTTCCACCAAGCGTATACTCTAACACATACACTAGAATCCACAAGAAGTCACCTAATCTCAAAAGCATTTTACACCTCCAGGCATGATAAGTGAATATTTGTATGATTTTAACCCCCAATTTAGCTCGTTTTTGTATGTCATTTGTGCTTTGTTAAGCCACTTTATGAGCTAATATCGTCTTCTAGGCGAATTCCTGTGTTCTAGCCTGGTTTGTAGGGAAAGTGAGGTTTCTACGCCCTTTTTCTATACTTCCGAGCATTTGCCTAGAACCCGACGATTTGAAGAAGTAAGCTTGACCAAGTAAAAGGCATTTCAAGAACGTTCACTAATTCAAAAGAGAGAAGAAGTAAAGACAACTTCGCAGTTGTCGGAAGATCAATCAATTAGGCGGAAAAATTCATCACTTTACATCAAACCCTATCAACAAACCCGATTGAAGAGGTCAAGGGGGATGTTGGAAGTCAAGTCATATGCAAGGGGAGATGAAACGAGAGTCAAAGCTTCCAGATGACAACTTACCCGATCGGGTAAGTGTGTACCCGATCGGGGATCCTTGTTGATCCGCAGTTTTGCTTCGACTTCCTCATTTTTGTCCTATATGTTGAATGCTCGACTCCTTTCTTACGAAACCCTAATGCTATATAAAGAGAGCTCCATCCCCTCTTCTCAAGACACAATCACACATCTCTCATCTTACATCTCTACATTTCTCTTTACAAAACCTAGTTTAGGAGGAAGGGAGATGCAGCAGGAGCTCACCCAAGGGGCCTTGATGAGCAAGCCACAAGCAAGACAAGCCTGACCCCAAGTGTGACAACCCTCGCGAATGCGGAAATATAAAACAAACAAGCATGTGAATTATATTGCGGAAATAGGTATTTTTAAAAACTTTTATACATGCAAGTTAATTAAAACGAGGAGTGTCAAATATTACAAACTAAATACGGAAATACAACAAAGAGACGGGGTCTCTTAAAATGTTAGCAAAGAACAAGTGTTTAACAACACTAGCTAATATCGTCTAGAGGTGAAAACTTCCAGGGACAACGCCCGCTAGCTCACACCCGAACCCCAAAACATCATATCCAAAAAGGCATCCAAGCAAGCAACCTGTTCATTCATGAAAAACATGAACGCCACAGTCAGTGGGGAGTAACTCCGGGTTCTCCCAGCCATATCACCTTTAACGTACATATAAGGAAATACAAAAGTAGAGCATGCATATATAGATATACATGTGAGTTACGATAAGAAAAGATAGGCAATACAATATATAATGAAAAGATCATGTGGAAATCAATTCCGAAACCATCATGTTATTCAAAGACTCGGGAAAGACACCCTTAGGCAACTATATACTCACTAGGGCTTACATCTCACCGTTAGCGGCATATACTTGATAAGATTGAGACTCGACAAACAAACCATACCAAGTCATTCAATGATCAATCATATAATCATTCATCCAACCATACCAATATATTGACGACATCTCTCACGGTAAATGAAACGCACTAGCATCGTGTACAATAGCAAGACAAGCCAATGGAAGCTCACGGAATAAGACGTTTTCCGGAACCGTATACGATAAGACGTTTCGTATACTCATGACCTAGACAAAACAAGTTCACAGGATAAGACGTTTCCTGGAATCATGTACGATAAGACGTTTCGTACACACAAGACTCTAATCCTCTCGGTAGGACGACGATAATAATACGGTCCTAGTCTAAACCTGGCCAGACTCTCGGAATAAGACGTGTTCCGATTCGACATGTGGTAAGACGTTCCACATCCAAGACTCGGTCAATCATAGACGCCGAGTACCCCAAATTCGGTCAACCTTCACGAAAGAGGCGGAAAGAGATCTATAGTCAAAAGTCCAGCTAGTACGCTACATGCAATAACACCACCTCGCAAGTATACAACATTTGACGGTCGGGTCGATCAACGCATTGCGTTCGCCTCCTAACAACGTCGTCATATCCCCACTAAACATGCATACAAGCATCAAAGATACACCCCATCGCTCCGACATTCCAGTCTAACGAGTATAAGGGTGTAGCCGGGAAATGAGAGTTCATAGCACAAATCATTAGTGCTCAAATCATACATTTGTAAAAACCGACTCAAAGTGGGAACATACCAAAAACCGTCACAAAACATGAGAATAGGGAATCATAGAAGTTTAAATATGATAAACATGAGTTAATACATGATACATAAGCATTAGAACAAGTTTATGAAGCATAATGAATAAAAACATAGATCACCTCTCCAACACAACATTGTTTGGAAACCAACGAAAACAAGGGTCCACTTCAAACGGTCATAACTAGAGTTCTAGACATGGGAATGCAGAAATTCAAAGTGGAGGTGATATCTTATCCTCTTACGGTTCCAACGAGATGTCACACGCCCAAAACAAGCAAGTAACGAAGGAGATATGATCATTTTACGAAAAGGGGTCAGTGCAGGAAAAGTTCTGTTTGGCAGCGGGTGACGCGGCCTCCTACGACGCAGCCTGCGTCCTACAACGCAGCCTGCGTCCCCCAACGCAGCCTACGTCCTTCACGGGATTCAAGGACGAACAAAAATCAACATGTTATCAACAACAAAAACCTCATTTATCATTACAAATCATCAATTCTCATATCAATTAACAACTAACAACATCCATCAACCACAATACAAGTCATAAGCTTACTAACCATAATCTACATACGGTTTCTATCCTAGAAATCACATAAAACACGTAAATGATATCGAGTAACCCTTCACCGTTACCTTTACGCGTCTCTACTAATCGTCAAGCTCCTCTTCAATTAGAAAGTAGTCTTTGCCGGGATCTTGGAGGTCACCACCTACATAAAGATCATAAAAGATGAATAAAGCTCATCTTGAGAAAGACGGAAAGTTTGAAAAGCGAGAAAGACGATGATTTTAATATCAATACGGATAGAGGAAGGTTAGGGAAGAAGAATAAAACTAACTTACGTGAATTCTATCAAGTAACGAAGAAGTTACGATGATTCAAAGATCGAAAAATGGATGGAACAAGGGTTTTGATTTTCTTATGAAGGAAGAAAAGGGGAATTGTGTTTGTGTAGGAATCTAGGTTAAGGAGTATGAGTATAAGTAAGGAAAAAGTCAACCAAAAGTCAAAGACGGTTCCAAAGTCAAGAAAATTCAAACTCGACTCAAAAGTCAAGAAAAGTCGAACTCGACTCAAAAGTCTAGAAAAGTCAAACTCGACTCAAAAGTCAAGAAAAGTCAAACTCGACTCAAAAGTCAAGAAAAGTCAAACTCGACTCAAAAGTCAAGAAAAGTCAAACTCGACTCAAAAGTCAAGAAAAGTCAAACTCGTCTTAAGACGGGATTTTCATGGAATCTCGCACAAATTCCAAATACGAACTCGGAAATTCTAAATTCGACTCGAAACATAAAAAGCTAATTTAAAACTTAAAATTGATGAAAAGGTTTCGTAAAATATTTCTACTAGAAAAATAGGGTACATTTCCGGGTGTTACACCAAGACCCCCTCAGATGGAAGCTCGAGTCACAAGGTCTAAACAGCAAGTCATGGCAAGCCAACTTCAAGCCAAACCAAGCCAAGATATTGAGGAAGATAGTCCAGGGCTTGCCAAGCCATGCCAAGGTCCAACACAGTCAACATTCCCCACACAAGACAGAAACAATGCCAGTTAGAGCTCAGTAGACCAGTTAGCAAACCCAGCACCAATGAGGTACACCAGAGCATCCCAACCACCCCCACCATGGCCTACCATCAAGCCAACCCACTAATCAACAAGTTTGTCCAGGACAATCCCTTTTGAAGTCTAGCAAAAACTCAAGTAACAAGCACCCAAAGTTAGAGTCCAAAGATCATTAAAGCAGAGAAGGTACAAGTTCAGATTGTGGCTTTCCTTTTGCTTAAGTCAACTTGTCCTCATCCAAGGCAGGTTTATCTAAGTCCTAATAAGAGTAGAGAGTCCCAAGGAACAACAAGACATCCAGGCAAGGCAGCAAGACAACCAGAGCAACAGATTTCCATTTCAGGAAAACTCCAAAAACTGCTTTATTGCTTTTTGATTCAGTCTGTTTTGTGTCTTGTGTCTGTACTTTATAGTTGTTGAGCTCGTCCTATTGTGAGGCTATTAATGTAAAACCCGGAAATGTACCCTATTTTTCTAGTAGAAATATTTTACGAAATCTTTTCAGCAAATTTAAGTTTTAATTTAGAATTTAAAGTTTCGAGTCGAATTTACAATTTCCGAGTTCGTATTTGGAATTTCCGCGAGATTCCATGAGAATCCCGCCTTAGTCGTCTTTGACTTTTCTTGACTTTTGAGTCGTCTTTGACTTTTCTTGACTTTTGAGTCGTCTTTTACTTTTCTTGACTTTTGAGTCGTCCTTGACTTTTCTTGAATTTTGAGTCGTCTTTGACTTTTCTTGACTTTTGAGCCGCCTTTGACTTTCGTTGACTTTTCCGACTCACCCTACATATACTCCCTCATACTCCCTAAACCTAATTCATTTCCTCACAACTCAATCTCCTTCTTCCTCACCTTAAACACCAAAAACCTTACCTCCTTTTTGATCCGTCTTCAAATCGTCGCTACTCCTTCGTTACTCGATCAAATTCTCGTAAGTTTGTCTTATTCTTCCCCTCTTAGCTTCCTCTATCCGTATTGGTAATAAAATTACCGTCTTTCTCGCTTTTTAAATTATCCGTCTTTCTCAAGGTGAAGTATATTCATCTTTTAATACCTAATTGTAGGTGGAGACTACTAGAAAGGCTTAGTAATCGATTAAAGACGCGTAAAGGTAACGGTGAAGGGTTACTCGATATCATTTACGTGTTTTAATGTGTTTTCCATGTTAGAAATCGTATTTAGAATATGATTAGTAATCTTAGGAATTGTGTTGTTGATGATGGTTGTGGTTAGTTGATAATTGATATGAGAATTGATGAATTGTGATGATAGATGATACTTGTATTATGCCTTAGTGAAATTGTGGTGACTTGTGTGACTCTTACCTGTCCGAATAGGACGCAGGCTGCGTCGTAGGCCGCAGGCCGCGTCACCCGCTGCCAACAGAACTTTTCCTGCACTGACCCCTTTTCGTAAAATGATCATATCTCCTTCGTTACTTGCTTGTTTTGGGCGTGTGACATCTCGTTGGAACCTTAAGAGGTTAAGCTATCACCTCGACTTAGAATTTCTGCATTCCCATATGTAGAACTCTAGTTATGACCGTTTTAATTGGACCCTTGTTTTCGTTGGTTTCCAAACAACGTTGTTTTGGAGAGGTGATCTATGTTTTTATTCATTATGCTTCCTAAACTTTTTCTAATGCTTATGTATCATGTATTGGTTCATGTTTATCATATTTACATTTATATAATGCCATATTCTCATGTTTTGTGACGGTTTTTGGTATGTTCCCACTTTGAGTCGGTTTTTACAAATGATAAGGTTTGAGCACTATTTTGTCTTGTGCTTTGTACTCTCATTCCCTTGGCTACCTCCACGTTCGTAAGGCTGGAATGTTGGAACGAGGAGGTATCCTACTGCTTAAATGCATGTGTTAGTGGGCATACGACGACGTTGTTGGGAGTTGAACGCTATTCGTTGATCGACCCGGCCGTCAAATGTTGTGTACTTGCGAGGTGGTGTTATTTGCATGTAGCGTACCGCATGTTATGAGGCTTGAGCTCGTTTTCCGCCTCTTTCGTGAATTGATCTACCGAGAATGTGGGTACTCGGCGTTTTCTTTGTAAGACCGAGTCTTGGGTGCGAAACGTGATCGCATATCGAATCGGAAAATGTGATTCCGAGAATCGGGCCAGGTTTAGATTAGGAGCCTTATCGTTCCTACCAGGAGGAAATTAGTCTACATAGGCGAAATGTAAGCATCGCGTATGAGTTCAGGGAAATGTGATCCCGTGGATGCCTTTTAATCATACTTTCCATGTACACGATGCTAGTGCGTTTCATTTACCGTGAGAGATGTCGTCTTGTGTCGTTCTTGAATGCGTGATTTCATGATATTATTCATGGTCATTGCATGATTGGACACCGTCAATGTCTTGGTGCGTGAATGGATGATAATATGTTGGATTTATTGTGATCATCGCATGACTTGACTTGGTTTGTCTGTCGAGTCTCAATCTTATCAATCTTATACCGCTAACGGTGAGATGCAAGCCCTAGTTAGCGTATTCGATTGCCTAAGAGTGTCTTTCCCGAGTCTTTGAATAACATGATGGTTACGGATTTGTGCCTCTTATTTTCATTATCATTATCTATATAATTGCTATCTATTCTTATCGCAACTCACATGTAATATATATATGCATGCTTGACTTTGGTATTTCCCTTAATATATACGTTTAAGTATATGGCTGGGAGAACCCTGAGTTACTCCCCACTGACTTGGCGTTCATTTTTTTCATGAATGAACAGTTGCTTGCTTGGATGGCTTTGTTTGGATATGATGTTTTGGGGTTCGGGTGTGAGCTAGCGGGCGTTGTCCCTGGAAGTTTCACCTCTAGACGATATTAGCTAGTTTTGCTAAACACTTGTTCTTTGCTAACATTTTGAGAGACTCCGTCTCTTTGTTGTATTCCGTACTTAGTTTGTAATATTTTGACATTCCTCGTATTTTAAATCTTGCATGTATAAAAGTTTTTAAAACTTTATATTTCCGCTATATAATTCACATGCTTGTAAACTTTATATTTCCGCATTCGCGAGGGTTGTCACACTTAATTAGTGTTTGTTGTAGTAGTTTAAATCCTAAGCTGACCCTTGGATGATCTGTACATCCAATGGTTCACAAGATAGCAGCCTCCCTATATAAGGAGGTCTTTGTATGTTGTTTTAAGCAGACTTTTATGAATGAATTAACTTTGAGAAATCCCTCAAATCTTTCAAACTTGTGCTAAGAGCTGTAGTTTGAGTCAAGCCTGATACATCTTCAAGGTGTCTGATCAGTGTCTTGCTTTGTGAGTCAAGTTAAGTCTGTGCCTTACTGTGATTAGCTTGCTTGCTGTTTGAGTCTAGTCTAGGGTGTTTGTGCTTTGCTGTAACACTTTAAACCTGTCTCAGAACTAGTCTTTGAGTTCCTTCTCTTGTGCCTTGCTGTAGGGGAGTTTCTCTAAGTCATATCCTTGAGTTTTCAGTTGAAACAATTCACCCTCTCTAAAACAACATCCATTTCTGTTTGAAATTGTCTCAGTTTGGGTAAGCCTAATCAAGCATTCATTAAACTTGTAAACCTTAGTAGTTTACACTCCAGGAGAACTAGCCTCTCTTCTCTATTTTCTTCTTCTTCTTCTTTAGTCTTTAGTTCTTAGTTCATTTATGTCCGTTTCATATCAAAACATTAGCTTAGATCAATAAGAATTTCAATCGTTCTAGTCTACTTTGTTGGGTACAAGTGTTGTAATTCAAGGAACGATTATTCTATGCAAGGGATTTCTATTATTGTTATCGCTTTCGTTGTTGATCGTCACATAGGTACTTCTATTCTATCCTTTGTTTAATATCTTTATTGTCTCCTATTTGATTGTTATTCGCTTTACATATTATCTTAGACTCATTTTCATGTTGTTATAAACGTCATTTCATTTTCTAGATTGTCAAATAGCGTCGTTATTATCGCCACATAGAGAGTCTTAAAGTATTGTCAAAACCAACTAAACATGTCTATCCTAGTTTTCATTGTTAATATCATCTTAGACATAAACATTATCATGAGTGAGTAGTCACCTTTCTAGGGTGTAGGGTAGACATGTTAGATTGATTAAAAGATGATAATTGGATAAAAGAAATCTTGCTTTTAAAACGTTGTGTCTATGCATGTTTGGACTTTAACGATAGTTGACGATTCCTGATCAAAATCATTGACTAGTATGGAATTCTTTTCCAAGGTAGAGATACGCGAATTGAATAGACAAAGCATGACATGGTGGATTAAGACCTAGTAAATTGCCTAAAAGCCTCCTAGACCATCTGATCTATGATTGTAATGAACACATCATTCTTACAAACTCACAATGAATTATTTGCATATCCTAAATCCAATTTCATCAATATGTCAATCTACATGTGTGAACCTACTTCCCTAGATGCTTCTCATTATTGTTAATTCATCATTTGCATTATTGCTTTTATCTTCATTTGCTTTTATTTTGTTTTCATTTATGCTTTTTGTTAGTTTAGACATCATAATCCCAAAACCCAGAAACTCGTTAGATAAAACCCAATTGCAAGACATTTCACATTCTATAGGAAACACCATCTCCCTGAGGATCGACCCCTACTTCCCTAATTACATTAATTTGTTATTAGCCTAGTCTGGGTAAATTATCTTTGTATCGGGCTCGCGACAAGCACGATCAAATTTTGGCGCCGTTGCCGGGGAGCACGGTTTAGTTTTCTTTTTCTTGTGATTTTTATCGCAATTAGTTTTATCTAGTCTTTAGGAACCCAAATTCCTTTAGACCTCTCTTGATTTTTCATCTTAGCTTTTCAATCTTATGCCCAGATCTTCTAGACTAGGGACCTCTATCTTTTTAGACCCCGAACTAGAAAGAACTCTGCGTAGGAAACTAAAGCTATTCAACGAAATTTCAAAAGCTTCTGATATTTCAAGTTTAGATCGTATTCGTGAGAAATACTCGGATATCTTACCTAATCTTGAAGGAGAAGAAGATCCATTCTCATCTCCATTCCCAAAAACCAATCAACTTTCAACCAACACTCCATCTTCATCTTCACAAAAGAAAATGGTTCGACTTTCCGACCATTCCAAACCCACTGCAGATACACTTCCAAGGGGTATCGCTACACCTCAAATCACTGCCCAAAACTTCGAAATCAAACCTGCCTTCATCAATTTAATAGAAAGAAGTCAATTTGGTGGCAATGCCACAGAAGATCCCAACCTTCATATTCAAAACTTCTGTGACTATTGCTCCACAATTAGACAAAATGGAGTATCCCAAGAGCAGATTAGGGAAATGCTCTTTCCCTTCTCTTTAACAGGAAAGGCTAAACTCTGGATCAATAGCCTTGACCGAGTTGCCTTAGGAATAGCCGACTGGGATGGTCTAGCTCTTGCTTTCTATCAAAAGTACTTCCCACCAGAACGAACCGCACTCTTACGGAGTCAAATCACTGGATTCCGTCAGAGAGGCGATGAAAGCCTTTACGACGCATGGGAAAGATACAAAGAATTACAAAGAGAATTCCCTCATCATGGCCTTGATTCATGGTTCTTAGCTATCACCTTCTACAACGGCTGTTGTGGCGAATCGCGTCGTATCCTCGACTCCGCTAACAATGGTCGTTCCGATCAAATCGATGTAGAAATAGCTAGTACAACTATCGAGTCAATGGCAATCCACGACTCTCAGTATAGCAACTCGCGTGCTATGCCACTCAAAGCCAAGCATGACGATTCAATTAAAGTAGCACTCCTAGAAGCCCAATTAGCCCTTCTGCAGCAACAAGTAGGAAGCTCTTCCCAATCAAAGGAACATGTTAACGTCACTAACCCCGTAGTGATATGTGAGACATGTGGGGTTGGAGGACATAGTTTTCAAGAATGTAGGAATTCGTTAGAGCAAGTCAATGCCTATCAACCATATAGGCAAGGCAATGCTTTCTCAAACTTCTATAATGAAAACACAAAGAACCATCCTTTTTTGTCCTACAAAAACAACAACATTCAAAATCGCCACCATCAAATTCAACAACCATCCATACCACATCAACAGAAGCCTTACAATCCACCAGGTTTTCAAAACCAGAGACCTTCATTCCAACCTAACTTCAATCAACCTTACCAAAACCAACCTCAACACCAACCACCCCAAATTCAAAGCCAACCTAATGACTCAAGCTTGAGCAAAATTGAATCCATGCTTCTCCAAGTTGTTCAAAAACAAGATTCAATGTTTGCTCAACTTCAAAAAAGTGATCAACCTCAAAGTCCTACCATCAAGATGCTTGAAACTCAAATGGCCCAATTGGCTGCCTCTAATGCCCAAAGAAAACAAGGCTAACTCCCACCTCATGGTGAGCAACCGAGGGACACCGCAAATGCTATCACCCTTAGGAGTGGTACCACTTATACGGAACCTCAGCAACCCAAAGAACCAATAGTCGAGCCTACACAAGTAGAGAGCCAAAAAGAAACCCAACCATCCACCGCTAAGGAAGCGGAAAACAAACCTGAAAAGAAGGGTGAACCTGAACCCATCAAAATTCAAGTTCCATTTCCCCAACGTTTGAGGAGAAAACATAAGGAAACCCAGTTCAACAAATTCATGGAAGTAGTCAAAAACCTCCAAGTAACGGTTCCCTTCACTGAATTAATCACTCAAATCCCTTCTTACACGAAATTCATGAAGGATATCTTAACTAAGAAAAGGACTTTAGATGATGTTGAAATCATAGCATTCACAGCTGAATGCAGTGCTTTATTGCAAAATAAGTCCCCTCCTAAGTTAAAGGATCCTGGTAGTTTCTCTATACCTTGCACTATAGGCACCTACACAATTGATAAAGCTCTATGCGATCTAGGTGCTAGTGTAAGCGTCATGCCCTATTTCATCTGCGAAAAATTGAATATGGGAATTCTCAAATGCACAAGTATCACTCTGAAAATGGCAGATCATTTTCTAAAACAACCTATGGGAGTTTTAGAAGACGTGCCTGTCAAAGTAGGGAGGTTTTTCATTCCAGTCGATTTCATCGTGTTAGATATGGCTGAAGATTCGCAAATCCCTATTATTTTAGGAAGGCCATTTCTACACACTGCGGGAGCAGTAATCGATGTCAAGAATGGAAAATTGACACTAGAAGTAGGTGATGATAAAGTCACCTACAACTTAAACAGTACAATGAAAAGCCCTATGCTTGAAGAGCCTTGCCGTTTCCTTGACATTGTCGACTCAATTATTGATGAATCTCTGTATCCATCAATAATTGAGGATCCTTTAGAAGCAATATTATTGTTAGAGGATATCTCTGAACACGACAGTTTTGAGATCAGTGAGCTGGAAAAGAACCTGACTGGAAAAGAGATACCGTCAGAAGAAGTTCAAGAGTTCATAAGCTTAATTGATACTCCTGCCAAGGCAGAAGTACATAAACCTGAACTTAAACCTCTTCCCTCAAATCTAAAATATGCTTTTTTAGATGAATCTGAATATTGCCCAGTCATAGTGAGTGCTCTCCTAGATGAAAATCAGTTAAACTCACTATTGAATGTCTTGAAAAAGCATAAAAAGGCAATAGGTTACAAACTTGTAGATCTCACTGGCATAAGCCCAGACTTTTGCATGCATAGAATCAACTTAGAAGAAGGCCAAAAACCTTGTGTTTAATGTCAACGCCGTCTTAATCCAAACATGCAGGAAGTAGTTAAAGCTGAAGTTATAAAATTGCTAGATGCTGGCATAATCTATGCAATCTCTGACTCGAAATGGGTTAGACCTGTTCAAGTTGTTCCCAAGAAAGGAGGAGAAACAGTAGTCAAAAATGAGAAGAATGAGCTCATCCCCACACTAATTGTGACGGGATGGCGTATGTGTATTGACTACCGGAAGTTGAATCAATCAACTAGAAAAGATCACTATCCTTGCCCTTCACCTGTCCCTATGGTACTTTCGCTTATCGCAGAATGCCATTTGGCTTGTGTAATGCACATGCCACTTTCCAGCGTTGCATGACTAGTATCTTTTCAGATTTTGTTGAAACTATCATGGAAGTATTTATGGACGACTTTAGCGTCTATGGCATTTCCTTTGATAATTGTTTGACAAATCTATCTAGAGTACTAAAACGCTGTGAAGAAGTCGACCTTGTTCTCAATTGGGAAAAGTGTCACTTCATGGTGAACGAAGGTGTAGTTTTAGGACACATCATTTTTGAGAGAGGTATAGAAGTGGATCGAGCTAAGATCCAAGTTATTAAACAACTGCCACCACCTGCTAATGTAAAAGGAATCAGGAGTTTCCTTGGCCACGCCGGTTTCTACCGACGATTTATTAAAGATTTTTCAAAAAAAGCCAAACCCCTGACTGAGCTTCTTTTTAAGGATGCACCTTTTAATTTCACAAAGGAATGCCTTAAGGCATTCAACAAGATCAAACGTGCTTTAATCACCGCACCTATAATCCAGTCACCTGATTGGAATCTTCCTTTTGAACTTATGTGCGATGCGAGTGATTATGCCGTAGGAGTTGTTTTAGGGCAAAGAAAGGAAAAGTTCCTTCATGCGATTTACTATGCTAGTAAAACCTAAGATCCTGCCCAAATCAACTATGCCACCACTGAAAAAGAACTTCTTGCCATTGTCTATGCCTTTGACAAATTCCGTTCATACCTTATAGGATCAAAAGTCATTGTTTACACTGACCAGGCTGCCTTGAAATATCTGCTTTCAAAGAAAGAGGCAAAACCTAGACTCATCCGATGGATCTTACTCCTTCAAGAGTTTGATCTAGAGATCCGGGATAAGAAAGGAGCAGAAAATGTAGTCGCTGACCATCTCTCAACGATAAGAGTAACTGAAAAAGGATTACCAACGCCAATTAATATTTCGTTTGCTGATGATTCATTAATGGCAATTGCGGACTCTTCTCCTTGGTATGCTGATATTGCCAATTTTCTTGTCAGTCGCCAGCTACCCTTTGACCTTTCTTATAACCAAAGAAAGAGATTTTTGCATGATGCAAAATTCTTTGTTTGGGATGACCCCTATCTTTTCAAGCAATGCTCAGATGGTCTATATCGACGATGTATCTCCCAGTGGGAAGTTAAAGGAGTTTTAGAAGGATGCCACTCATCTGCTTATGGTGGTCATCATGGTCCATCCAAGACCGTAGCCAAGGTCTTACAATCCGGGTTTTTCTGGCCCTCGATGTTTAAAGATTTCAAAGACTTTGTTATGGCTTGCGACGCTTGTCAACGAATGGGTCAAATATCCAAAAGACATGAAATGCCTCAAAACGGCATATTAGAAGTCGAAATATTCGGTGTCTGGGGTATTGACTATCAAGGACCATTCCCTTCTTCTAATGGAAATCGTTACATCTTAGTCGTTGTCGACTATGTTTCAAAGTGGGTAGAAGCAATTGCCACTCCCACCAATGATGCTAAAGCTGTGATACGGCTATTTAAGAAGATCATTTTTCCGTGTTTTGGTGTACCCAGAGCCGTGATAAGTGATCGAGGAACTCATTTTGGATAAAAGAAGTTAGACACTCTGCTTGCTAAGTATGGTGTGTATCACAGACGAGGTTTAGCCTACCATCCTCAGACCAGCGGTCAAGTAGAAGTTTCAAATAGAGAGCTCAAAACAATTCTTCAGAAAGTAGTCTCAAGATCTAGAACCGACTGGAGTAATAAGCTCGATGACACCTTATGGGCTTATCGCACAGCTTTCAAAACCCTGATTGGAACATCTCCCTATCGATTGGTTTATGGAAAGGCATGTCATCTTCCTGTCGAGTTAGAGTATAAAGCTTACTGGGCTATCAAAGAACTCAACTTAGACACTAAGCTTAGCGCTGATAGACGACTTTTGCAACTCAATGAGCTAGAAGAATTTCGTTTGCAAGCTTACGAGAATTCTAGGATATATAAAGAGAAAACGAAGCGTTGGCACGACAAGAGGATAATTAGAAAAGAATTTAATGTCGGTGACCAAGTACTTCTTTTCAACTCCCGTTTGAAAATTTTTCTGGGAAAACTTCGATCACGATGGTCTGGACCATTCACTGTCACATATGTGAGCAAATACGGCTATGTGGAAATAATGGCTAGCAATGGTGAAAAATTCAAAGTCAATGGACACAGACTAAAACTCTACTATAGCAATTCTATCATCGGATGCTTAGATATTGTCTATATGGAGCGTCAATCCCCAACCCAATGATTTCATAGAAGAATTCGTCGAGCGAGACGTTAAACCAGCGCTTCTCGGGAGGCAACCCGTGTTTTCCTTTCTTTTTGCATTTTATTTTTGCTTTTCCCTTTTTTTCGTTGTTTTGTTAGATTTCTTTGCAGATGAAAGAGTTTTTGAAGAATCTATAAAGACCTTCCTTGTCAAGTCCAAAACACTAGCTTGGGGGAGTCCACGCTCACTAGTAAGCTTCATTCTTCTTTCGTTTTTACCCTTCTTCCCATTAAGCATCTCGTTGCATATTTAGTCTTTGTGCTCACATTGAGGACAATGTGATGTTTAGCTTGGGGGAGGGATTGCATTTTCCCATTTTGTATTTTAGTTGTTTATATTTTTCAAAATTTTGAATAAGAAAAGAGAAAAAAATTGAAAAGAGAAAATTTTACAATTTTGAACACAATTGAATGTTTTTCATGTTTTGCTTGCCTGTTTACTGTGCTATCATGTTACATTTCCCAAACATAGAACTTTCAAACCATAATGATTCAATATTTATTGAATTTTGCATACATGGGGAAGTCTTGTACACAGTAGGCATGGAATGAATCTATAGATGAGTACGCTTGATCTTGACATTTGGCAAACTACATATATTGTAAGGTAGAACCACCTTAGACTGGTACATCCATACCCAGTCTCATTTAGGTGTGTGTAGTTCTCCTTGTGATGTGTGTCATGTCAAAACGCATAAGTATGGTTCTCATTTCATTCCTATAAGCATTGCATTCATGATTCACTATGATTTGAAGCCTTTTTCACTTTAAATTGGCCCTCCAAATTAGCCCCTTCATACAAATGCTTCACAAAAATAATAGCTTCATATAAAAACTGCCTACCTTTTGAGCTAGTAGCTAGACTATGGTGTATAGGTGCTCTTTTGAGAAGATTTGTTCTTATCTGTCAAAGTGAATTTGGAAGAACGAAATTGTTCAAAAAGTGATGTTATGTTCAAAAGAAGAAAAAAAAAAGAAGAAAATAGAAAAAAAATGAAATGAAAAAAAAAGAGAAAAAAAAGAAAGAAAAAAGAAATAAGAGAAGAAGTTGTGGGTATCTCCTCAAAATGTCAAATCAATAGGAGTTTACCCTTGTGGTTCGTGTGTAATAAGTCAATCTGTTCCTTCTGGCTTCGTTATTCGTCTTTTGGGAATTAACCGAAAGTTTGGATTGAGTATTCATTTATCATTGGTCAGTTGCTAGCTCATTCTAACCTTCACATGACCATAACTATTTGTCCACCTTTCACCCATTTCCCAAAACCTTCTTCTTATTTTTCGGCTTCTTTTCTATGTGCATTGTGATCTTTGACTTGTGTTTTGAATTGTTTACCATATTAGACTGCGGACACATTTTCATAAATCGTAGATAGGTGAGTGTCTCAAAATATTTACACATAAACAAATCACCTTTTACATACAATGAGTGTTCGAGTGTGCCGTGAGAGTCCATTTGTCAAAAGATCTTGCAAGAGCCGAAAATTCTATAGTGAAATTCTTTGTGCTACGCCGTTATGTAAATCTCAGCCATGTTTATGTATCATTCTTACCCACGTTGTTTTTGGGTTATGATTCATTATGTTTTCAAAGTTTTACGTTGAGATTTGTTTCTTGATGGTATAGTAGCCAATGCTTGCAACCCTTGTCCTGGTATTGTTTGTTATGTTTGCTTGAGGACAAGCAAAGGTTTAGCTTGGGGGAGTTTGATAAGTGAATATTTTTATGATTTTAACCCCCAATTTAGCTCGGTTTTGTATGTCATTTGTGCTTTGTTAAGCCACTTTATGAGCTAATATCGTCTTCTAGGCGAATTCCTGTGTTCTAACCTGTTTTGTAGGGAAAGTGACGTTTCTACGCCCTTTTTCTATACTTCCGAGCATTTGCCTAGAACCCGACAATTTGAAGAAGTAAGCTTGACCAAGTAAAAGGCATTTCAAGAACGTTCACTAATTCAAAAGAGAGAAGAAGTAAAGACAGTTTCGCAGTTGTAGGAAGATCAATCAATTAGGCGGAAGAATTCATCACTTTACATCAAACCCTATAAACAAACCCGATTGAAGAGGTCAAGGGGGATGTTGGAAGTGAAGTCATATGCAAGGGGAGATGAAACGAGAGTCAAAGCTTCCAGATGACAACTTACCCGATCGGGTAAGTGTGTACCCGATCAGGGATCCTTGCTGATCCGCAGTTTTGCTTCGACTTCCTCATTTTTGTCATATATGTTGAATGCTCGACCCCTTCCCTACGAAACCCTAATGCTATATAAAGAGAGCTCCAGCCCCTCTTCTCAAGACACAATCACACATCTCTCATCTTACATCTCTACATTTCTCTTTACAAAACCTAGTTTAGGAGGAAGGGAGAACTAGCCTCTCTTCTCTCATTTTCTTCTTCTTCTTCTTTAGTCTTTAGTTCTTAGTTTATTTTTGTCCTTTTCATATCAAAACATTAGCTTAGATCAATTAGAATTTCAATCTTTGTAGTCTACTTTGTTGGGTACAAGTGTTGTAATTCAAGGAACGATTATTCTATGCAAGGGATTTCTATTATTGTTATCGCTTTCGTTGTTGATCGTCACCTAGGTACTTCTATTCTATCCTTTGTTTAATATCTTTATTGTCTCCTATTTGATTGTTATTCGCTTTACATATTATCTTAGATTCATTTTCATGTTGTTATAATCGTCATTTCATTTTCTAGATTGTCAAATAGCGTCGTTATAATCGCCACATAGAGAGTCTTAAAATATTGTCAAAAACAAACTAAACATGTCTATCCTAGTTTTCATTGTTAATATCATCTTAGACATAAACATTATCATGAGTGACTAGTCACCTTTCTAGGGTGTAGGGTAGCCATGTTAGATTGATTAAAAGATGATAATTGGATAAAAGAAATCTTGCTTTTAAAACGTTGTGTCTATGCATGTTTGGACTTTTACGATAGTTGACGATTCCTGATCAAAATCATTGACTAGTATGGAATTCTTTTCCAAGGTAGAGATACGCGAATTGAATAGACAAAGCATGACATGGTGGATTAAGACCTAGTAAATTGCCTAAAAGCCTACTAGACCATCTGATCTATGATTGTAATGAACACATCATTCTTACGAACTCACAATGAATTATTTGCATATCCTAAATACAATTTCATCAATATGTCAATCTACATGTGTGAACCTACTTCCCTAGATGCTTCTCATTATTGTTAATTCATCATTTGCATTATTGCTTTTATCTTCATTTGATTTTATTTTGTTTTCATTTATGCTTTTTGTTAGTTTAGACATCATAATCCCAAAACCCAGAAACTCGTTAGATAAAACTCAATTGTGAGACAATTCACATCCTATAGGAAACACCATCTCCCTGAGGATCGACCCCTACTTCCCTAGTTACATTAATTTGTTATTAGCCAAGTCTGGGTAAACTATCTTTGTATCGGGCTCGCGACAAGCACGATCAAGGCATCATTCAAACTCCTAGGTTCAAAAGTTTAAATCACTAATGGGTTAAGGAGTCCTAGCCAACTCATTCAACCTTACACCATCAAAAATCATGAGCTATCCACATATTAGTCATGGCAAGCATCAAGCCTTAAAATCATCAAACTTATCTTACCACCTTTCCACAGAGATACAACCAATCATCAATATAGGGTGAACTTAGATCTACACCATTTACCTCAAATCCCAATTTCATTCTAACCAACACTAACATCCCACAAAGTTCAGAATTCTTCCGACCAAGTATAATATACCACAAACAAATGGGTATGGCATCAACAAAAATGTTACATGAGGAAGGTAAGGATACCACTTGATAAGGAGGAGGGAAGTAACAAGAGTAATCTCCAAGGGGAGAAGACGTTAGATGATAAAGAAGCACTTAGATAGAAGGAAGAGAGCATGATATATTAAGGACGAGAGAAATCATCGATGAGGAAGAAATACACTTCAATTAGGCTTGTCAATCCTCAAATCTTCGGTAGAGGATACTTATTCTAGGTAACATATGACCCACCTTAAGACGGTAGATATAAATAAACATAACATCACTCAACACAATCAACAAACAAGTTAGAACCTAACATACACCAAGTACACCAAAGACTACCAAGTAAAGTCCTTAATTTCTACCCATCTCTAATTTATTATTTCAAGGTCAAGTAAATTAAGTTTAGGGTTCACATGTGTGCGTCGGGAGCGTCTTAGGCTCTGATACCAACTGTGACAACCCTCGCGAATGCGGAAATAAAACATAACAAGCATGTGATTTATAATGCGGAAAATACGGTGTTTTTAAAACTTTTTACATGCTAAGATAAAATACGAGGAATGTCAAATATTTCCAAACCAAAGTATAATATACTACAAGAGACGTAGTCTCTCAAAATGTTGTTTAATAACAAAGTGATTAGCAAACTAGCTAAACAACGTCTAGAGGTGATTCATCCAGGCCAACGCCCACTAGCTCACTCCAGAACCCAAAATACCACAAGCAAAAAGCCATCTAATCAAGCAACCTGTTCATCCATGAAAAACATGAACGCCACAGTCATTGGGGAGTAAGTCCGGGTTCTCCCAACCATATCACATTAAACGTACATAAACGGAAATACAAAAGTAGAATCATGCATATATAGATATACATGTGAAATACGAGAAAAATAAATAGGTAATTCAATATATAAAGATAAGAGCTCATGAAGTACAAATTCGTAACCATCATATGATAGATAGACTCGGGAATGACACTCTAAGGCAACCATACGCTCACTAGGGCTTGCATCTCACCGTTAGCGGCATAAGTTTGATAAGATTGAGACTCGATAAACAAACCATGCCAAGTCATCCAAAGATCACGAATAAACCAATCATATAATCATCCAACCAAATGTACAATACGTTGACGACATCTCTCACGGTAAATGACACGCACTAGCACCGTGTCCCTGCACGTATGATTAAAAGGCATCCACGGGATAAAACATTGCCCTGAACGCATACACGATGCTACATTTCGTATATGTAGACTAATTTCCTCCTGGTAGAACGACGATCATAATACGGTCGTAGTCTAAACCTGGCCAGACTCTCGGAATAAACCATTTTCCGATTCGACAAGCGATAAACATTTCGCATCCAAGACTCGGTCAATCATAGACGCCGAGTACCCCAAATTCGGTCAACCTTCACGAAAGAGGCGGAAAAGAGCACAAGCCTCACAACAAGCGGTACGCTACATGCAATGACACCACCTCGCAAGTATACAACATTTGACGGCCGGGTCGATCAACGCAAAGCGTTCGCCTCCCAACAACGTCGTCATATGCCCACTAACACATGCAATTAAGCAGTAAGGATACACTCCCCGTTCCGACATTCCAGCCTTACGAACGTAGAGGTAGCCAAGGGAATGAGAGTACAAAGCACATAACCAAATAGTGCTCAAACCGTAACATTTGTAAAAACCGACTTAAAGTGGGATATACCAAAAACCGTCACAAAACATGCAATACAAGCAAGATATAAATGTAACAATGATAAACATGAGACAACACGTGATTACATAAGCATTAGACCAACTTTAAGAAGTATATTGAATAAGAAACATAAATCTCATCTGAAAAACAACAAGTTTGGAAACTATTAAAACAAGGGTCCACTTCAAACGGTCATAACTAGAGTTCTAGACGTGAAAATGCATAAATTCTAAATGGAGGTGATAGCTTATCCTCTTACGGTTCCAACGGTAGGTCACAAGCCCAAAACAAGCAAGTAACAAAGGAGATATGGTCATTTTACGAAAACGAGTCAGTGCAGTGAGTCCCAGCCGGTCAGGAGGACCGGCGGCCGGGCACCCGACTGGGACATCATCAACAAATGAAAATACAGCTTGTTCCCAGCAGGTCAAGGGGACCAGCGCCGGGTACTCGGCTGGGAACACATTCACACAAGAACAAAAAGCTTCAACATCCATTTTCAACAATCATCAATAACTAATATCAACTATCAATAATCATCAACAATTATCAATAAACAACAACCATCATAAACAAACACAAGTTCTATGAATACTAATCCTATTCCAAATACGATTACTAACATAGAAAACACATTAAAACACGTAAAGATATCGAGTAACCCATCACCGTTACCTTTTTGCGTCTTAACTCGACGTCTAGGTCCTCCTCTACTTAGTAGTAGTCTTTGTCGAGGTCTTGAAGGTCACCACCTACGATTAGATAATAAAAGATGAATATAACTCACCTTTGAGAAAGACGGATAAATTGAAAAGCGAGAAAGACGGTAATTTTATTACCAATACGGATAGAGGACGATGAGAGGAAAAGAATAAGACGAACTTGAGTGAATTAGAGCGAGAAACAAAGGAGTTGTGACGATTCTAAGCTTGGAAGAATATGAAGGTTAGGGTTTTGGGTTTACTTGGTGAAGAAGAAGAAGATGTTGAATGAGGGTGAGTTAGGGTTAAGGGGAAGTATGAGGGAGTAAGTGGAAAACATGAGAAAAAGCCCAAAAACGTCGTAAGACGTAACTTACTCAGAATCTCGCGTAAAGTCCGAAAACAAACTCGGATTTTCTAAAATAGACATGGGAAATTAAATTCTAGACTAAAACTAAAATTCGCTGAAAAGTATCCGTATAATATTTTTTACTATGTAAATAGGGTACATTTGCGGGTGTTACAGTCAAAGAGCAAAATCTTCTCAAAAGAGCACCCATACACCATAGTCTAACTACTAGCTCAAAAGGTAGGCAGTTTTTATATGTAGCTATTATCTTGTGAAACATTTGTATGAAGGGGCTAATTTTGAGGGGTAATTCAAAGTGAAAAAGGCTTCAAATCTTAGTGAATCATGAATGCAATGCTTATAGGAATGAAATGAGAACCATACTTATGCGTTTTGACATGACACACATCACAAGGAGAACTACACATACCTAGATGAGACTGGGTATAGATGTACCAGCCTAAGGAGGTTCTACCTTACACTATATGTAACTTGCCAAATGTCAAGATCGAGCGTACTCATCTATAAATTTATTCCATGCCTATTGTGTACAAGACTTCCCCATGTATGCACAATTCAATGAATATTGAATCATTATCTTTTGAAAGCTCTAACTTCGGGAAATGTAACATGATAGCGTAGTAAACAAGCAAGCAAACCATGAAAGACATTCAATTATGTTCAAAAATTTAAATTTTTCTCTTTTCTTATTCAAAAATTTGAAAAATCTAAAATGCAGAATGGAAAAATGCAATCCCTCCCCCAAGCTAAACATCACATTGTCCTCAATGTGAGCACAAAGACTAAATATGCAACGAGATGCTTAATGGGAAGAAGGGTAAAAAGGGAACAAGATGAAAGAAGAGTGAAGCGTATTAGTCAGCGCAGACTCCTTCAAGCTAGTCTTTTGGACTTTGACAAGGATTGTCTTTATAGAATCTTCAAAAACTCTTTCATCTGCAAAATAAATCTAACAAAACAGCGAAAAAGGGAAAGCAAAAAAATGAAAAATGCAAAAAGGAAAGGAAACACGGGTTGCCTCCCGAGAAGCGCAGGTTTAACGTCTCGCTCGACGAATATTCTATGAAATCATTTGGTTGGAGATTGACGCTCGAGATAGACAATATCTAAGCATCCGATAATGGAATTGCTATAGTAGAGTTTCAATCGGTGTCCATTGACCTTGAATTTTTCACCATTACTTGTCATTATTTCCACATAACCGTACTTGCTCACATATGTGACAGTGAATGGTCCAGACCATCTTGATCGAAGTTTTCCCGGAAAAGTTTTCAAACGGGAGTTGAAAAGAAGTACTTGGTCACCGACATTGAATTCTTTTCTGATTATCCTCTTGTCGTGCCAACGCTTCGTTTTCTCTTTATAGATCCTAGAATTCTCGTAAGCTTGCAAATAAAACTCTTCTAGCTCATTGAGTTGCAAAAGTCGTGTATCAGCGCTAAGCTTAGTGTCTAAGTTGAGTTCTTTGATAGCCCAGCGAGCTTTGTACTCTAACTCAACAGGGAGATTGTGACACCCTCAAATTTACGGAAAGAAAAAAAATAATTTAAATACATAACGAAGGGTGTCATAAATAAAAAGGTTCATTACAAAAGACAATTAATATTATACATAAAAATTATACAAGACGGGAGACATATCTCCCGTATAAATACGGAAATAAAAGAGTGTATAATAATATACAATCTAAGAACCGAATATAGGTCCAAGGTAAATACTTCGCTCGCTAGCTCGTCAATGTACCCCAAGTATGCATCCACCACCTGTTCGACCGCATTAAATATAAACACGGAAGCCACAGTCAGTGGGGAGTAACTCCGAGTCCTCCCAGCCACGAAATGTCGAGTTTGATGAAACATGAATAACATAAAAGCAATGTATATGGAAAATACAAAACTTAAACATATATGATATGCTTTTCATGTTATGAAACAATTAACTAACATATAACCTATCATGTGAAAGCTATCATGTGGATCTGATAATAAACTATAACAAGAGGTAGGGAAGTTGGTATGCTAGCTCAGAGGTTACCCTGTAACGTGGCCATTATACACTCAAACCCTAATCAACACGTAATCATGTGAATCAGTTAACAATCGGTAATCCAAACTCTATCAATCCTAGCCGGCTTGCATCTCACCTTCTAGAACTCATAGAATCATACATACATGAAAGACCAATACTTCTACAAACATACAGGCACAAGTTCTTAGCACAGTCAATAGAAGACTTCTGTAACTCGAGTCTATCCCACGAGGTAGGATATACTTATATATTTAGGCTCAGCGGTTACCCTAATAACATGGCCCAAATACAAAGCACACATCTAGGCTCAGCGGTTACCCTAATAACATGGCCCAGATCCAAAGCACATATCTTAGCTCAGAGGTTACCCTAATAACATGTCCAAGATACGACTCAACCCTACACCTAGACTGCGCAGACCTAGAGAAATGCGAAGATCCATCGCATCCAAGACCCATGATACAATCACATGAGTACCCCTAAGGAGATCCACCAAAGGGTTGGCTAGTACTAAAGCTGGCTCCATTCCCAAAGTGGAAGCAATAAGGCAGCCATGCCCAGACTTGGAGATCCACCAAGCCGGAACACAAAAGCTATCAAGCAGTGAACATATACTCGTTAAAGATAGTAAGGCCTATCAATGTCATGGTCCAAGATACTCATTTAGAATTAGAATGGTCAAGACGCCATATACTCATAATTCTCTATGGGTAATTAGTCAACACGACATATATCATACAATTAAACAGTCACGGGAAAAACATCCTATCATGTGACTAATTGCATATAAATCATAATCAAATATCATATCGCCTCATATCTACTAAGGCTAATTCATTAATTAAATACAACCTTACTTGAAGAAAAATCCCCGACCCGAGTCCCGCGACGGGTCATCAGTCAAAACGGGGCTGACTAGATCTTAGTTTGACCAAACCCGTTTGGTAAAACCGGCTAGAAACAGAGTCTTTACCTTTTAGACTTGAACATAAAAATATCACATTCATTTAATGCTATTTCATTTTAATTTCTAACATGTGAATTATTAATTCTTACTAAACCCGCTTGACTTAAAGGATATCAAATTAAACTACAATCTCGTATTCTAATTTCTAACATGTGAGAAATAATAATATTATGAAAACCTTTTAAATAAATAATTTACTTATTAAAATTTCCCACTTGCTAAATATTACAAAACACGATAAAATAACAATACTCAAAAACCGTCACAAGTCCCTAGGTGGGACCCACGGTTCACTTTGAACCGGTTTTGTTCATCATTTCTCAAAACCGTTCCTTAATATTTTCCCCATGCTTAACATATTTAAAACCCATTAAAACAACAACAAAACAATCAAGTATCGACGAAACCCAAGAACCAAAACACGGACCAACCAGACCGGGTTGGACCGGTCTGAACCGGCCTGGTTTGGACCGGTTTCCAGCCCCTCCAAAACAGCCCCTTACACGGCCCCACCACAAACAACCACAAATTATTTCCAACATGTTTTAATTATCCAACAACCATTTTAACAACCAATTAAACCATCATCATACAAAAATCATGATTATTAACAAATCATCCAAATTATCAA
>JAIUZE010075081.1:0-35368 GCA_022085475.1 Heliosperma pusillum | reverse complement strand
ACTCGGTCTATACCACGAGTAGGATATACTTAAAATATTAGGCTCACTGTCACTCCATTAACATGGCCCAATCCAACACACATCTAGGCTCAGCGTTTACGACTAATCACCATGCCCAGATCCAAGCACAAATCTTTAGCTCAGAGGTTCCTCTCAGAAACATGTCCAAGATACGACTCAACCCTAAACCTAGACTGCGCAGACCCAGAGAAATGCGAAGATCCATCGCATCCAAGACCCATGATACAATCACAGGAGTACACCCTAAGAAGATCCATCAAAGGGGTTGGCTAGTACTTAAACTGGCTCCATTTCCCCAAAGTGGAAACAATGGCAGCCATACCCCGACTTGGATATAAACCCACCAAGCCGGGACACAGAAGCTATCAAGCGGCAAACTCCATATGCTCGTTAAAGATAGTACGGGCCTATCATTGTCATGGTCCAAGATACTCATTTAGAATTAGAATGGTCAAGACGCCATATACTCATAATTCTCTATGGGTACTTAGTCAACACGACACCAACCATATAATTAAAGAGTCACGGGACAAACAATCCTTCTCATGTGACTAATCGCATATAAATCATATTCAAATATCATATCGCCTCATATCTACTAAGGCTCATTCATTCATCCATTAAATAAAACCTTACCTGAAGACAAATCCCCGACCCGAGTCCCGCGACGGGTCATCAGTCAAAACGGGGCTGACTAGATCTTAGTTTGACCAAACCCGTTTGGTCAAACCGGCTAGAACCAGAGTCTTAGCCCTCGAGGCTTGAACATAAGAATATCACATTCATTTCATGTTATTTCATTCTATTTCTACCATGTGAATTATTAAAATCATACGAAAACCCGTTTAACTTAACGGATATCAATTTAAACTACCATCTCGTATTATAATTTCTAACATGTGAGAAATAGTAATTTTATGAAAAACCTTTTTAATTAAATATTTTACTTATTAATATTTCTCACTTACTAGTTATTACAAAACGCGATAAAAATAACGATAACTCACAAACCGTCACAAGTCCCAAGGTGGGACCCACGGCTGATTTTGGGCCAACTTGACACGGCCTGGACTGGGCCCCACGGCCTGTTATGGGCTGTTTTGGCTTTTTATCAACTTAACTAAAAAAACCGTTTCCTAATATTTCCCGCATGCTTTAACGTAATTAAAACCCGTCAAAACAACAACATAACAATTAAACATCGACACAACCCAAAGACCAAAACCCGGACCCACCATGGACCCACCCAGACCGGGTCTGAACCGGCCTGGACCGGCCTGGTTTGGACCGGTTTCCAGCCCCAAAACAGCCACCCTACACGGTTTTCCCCAACCACAAACACCAAATTATTTCCAACATGCTTTTAATTAACAACATCCATTTTAAACATCCAACTCATCCATCATGCATACAAAAATCATGATTTTGAAGAAACCATAAAAATTTGTCAAGAACACTAACATGTTTATAAATTCATACAACATAATAAAATCAACAACTTATCATGTTACTACTAAAAATCCATAAATCATAATAACATGCATAAAAACAAAAGATGAACCAAAAATAAAAGAAACAAAAACTATGTAACATATATTCGTCGAGTAACTCGGAATCGTTACCTTAGCTAGCTAAAATCAAGTAGCACCAAAATAATAAGAACTAAGAAAATAAGAAACCCGTCTTCTAATCTTCTCCTAAAATATACGAGTCACCAAACACGTCTTCAAAATCTTCCCCTATAAGAAATGACAAGAAAAACATTATTAGAATTAAAACTTTGATTTTCCATAATTAAAGTGTTGAAAACGATTTTGACGGAATTGAAAATAAACCGTACTAGAAGATGGAGAGCGAAGAGGAGATTCTAGAAATATAAGTTAGGACGGATTTAATTAAGAAATGAAGGTTTTATGATGATTTTGCTCAAGAACGACGAAGAACAAATGAAGAACGACGAAGAACGAATGAAGAACGATGAAGAACGATTAATTAGATCTTAATTTGATTGATTGTTAAATGAAAAGTTGTTGGTGAGTAATGAAAAGAAAGAAAATATCAAGGCTTAAGAGGGGAAAAAGAGACGTGTGAAATGGAGAGGAATCGGGTCTGTTTTTACGCGCTTTGCGGAGTTTAAGTTGACAGACCGATAAAGTTACAAATATCTTAGATATTTTTATTAGTTTAATCATATTAATTAAAAGATCTAATATGAGTGGAAAAAAAGTGACATGGGGCGTATGACTCATGTCAAAGTCGAGTTTCGGGACTTAAGTTGACCCGGGAATAGTTAAATGACGTTTGGGTTAAAACCGTAAAAGTCATTCTTTAATTCCGAATAAATTCTAAATAATTATATTAAATTATCATAAATTCAAATAAATCTTAATAAAAATAAATTAAATTTATTATTTTTCAAAATAAAATTTCGGTCTTTAAAATTACGAGGTGAGTCGGAAAAGTCAACGAAAGTCAACATCGACTTAAAAGTCGAGAAAAGTCAAAGATGACTTAAAAGTCAAGAAAAGTTTATGACGACTTAAAAGTCAAGAAAAGTCAATGACGACTTTTAAAAAGTCAAGAAAAGTCAAAGACGACTTAAAAGTCAAGAAAAGTCAAAGATGACTAAAAACGGTCTTTTCATGAAATCTCTCAGAAATTCCAAATACGAACGCGGAATTTCAAAATACGACTCGAAACAATAAATTCTATTTTAAAAACTTAAGTTCTACTGAAAAGTGTTAGTAAATATTTTTACTAGAAAAATTGGGTACTTTTCGGGTTGTTACAGAGATGACAGGCCTTCCCATAAACCAATCGATAGGGAGATGTTCCAATCGGGGTTTTGAAAGCTGTGGGATAAGCCCATAAGGTGTCATCGAGCTTATTACTCCAATCTGTTCTAGATTTCGAGACAACTTTCTGAAGAATTGTTTTGAGCTCTCTGTTTTAGACTTCTACTTGATCGCTGGTCTGAGGGTGGTAGGCTAAACCTCGTCTGTGATACACACCATACTTGGCAAGCAGAGTGTCTAGCTGCTTTTCTCCGAAATGAGTTCCTCGATCACTTATCACGGCTCTGGGTACACCAAAACGCGGAAAAATGATCCTTTTAAATAGTCGTATCACAACTCTAGCATCATTGGTGGGGGTGGCAATTGCTTCTACCCACTTTGAAACAAAGTCGACAGCGACTAAAAAGTAACGATTTCCATTAGAAGAAGAGAATGGTCCTTGATAGTCAATACCTCAGACATCGAATATCTCGATTTCTAATATGCCGTTTTGAGGCATTTCATGTCTTTTGGATATTTGACCTATTCGTTGACAAGCATCACAAGCCATAACAAAGTCTTTTGAATCTTTAAATATCGAGGGCCAGAAAAACCCGGATTGTAAGACTTTGGCTACAGTCTTGGACGGACCATGATGACCACCATAAGCAGATGAGTGGCATCCTTCTAAAACTCCTTTTACTTCCCACTGGGGAATACAACGTCGATACAGACCATCTGAGTATTGCTTGAAAAGATAGGGGTCATCCCAAACAAAGAATTTTGCATCATGCAAAAATCTCTTTCTTTGGTTATAAGAAAGGTCAGAGGGTAGCTGGCGACTAACAAGAAAATTGGCAATATCAGCATACCAAGGGGAAGAATCCGTAATTGCCATTAATGAATCATCAGCGAACGAATCATTAATTGGCGTTGGTAATCCTATTTCAGTTACTCTTATCCTTGAGAGATGGTCAGCGATTACATTCTCTGCTCCTTTCTTATCCCGGATCTCTAGATCAAACTCTTGAAGGAGAAGGATCCATCGGATAAATCTAGGTTTTGCCTCTTTCTTTAAAAGCAGATATTTCAAGGCAGCATGGTCAGTGTAAACAATTACTTTTGATCCTATTAGGTACGAGCGAAATTTGTCTAATGCATAGACAATGGCGAGAAGTTCTTTCTCAGTGGTGGCATAGTTGATTTGGGCAGGATCTAGGGTTTTACTAGCATAGTAAATCGCATGAAGAAACATTTCCTTTCTTTGCCCTAAAACAAGTCCTACATCATAATCGCTCGCATCGCACATTAGTTCAAAGGGCAAATTCCAATCAGGCGACTGGATTATAAGTGCGGTGATTAAAGCACGTTTGATTTTGTTGAATGCCTCAAGACATTCCTTTGTGAAATTGAAAGGTGCATCCTTGAAAAGGAGCTCAGTCAGGGGCTTGGCTATTTTTTAAAAATCTTTTATAAATCGTCGGTAGAAACCGGCGTGGCCAAGAAAACTCCTGATTTCTTTTAAATTGGTAGGGGGTGGTAGCTGTTCAATAACTTGGATCTTAGCTCGATCCACTTCTATACCTCTTTTTGAAACGATGTGACCTAAAACTACACATTCGTTCACCATGAAGTGACACTTTTCCCAGTTGAGAACAAGGTCGACTTCTTCACTGCGTTTTAAAACTATGGATAGATTTGTCAAACAATGATCGAAGGAAATGCCATAGACGCTAAAGTCATCCATAAATACTTCCATGATAGTTTCAACAAAATCTGAGAAGATACTAGTCATGCAACGCTGGAAAGTGGCAGGTGCATTACACAAGCCAAATGGCATTCTGCGATAAGCGAAAGTAACATAGGGACAGGTGAAAGTGGTTATCTCTTGGTCCTCAGGGTGGATAGGGATTTGGAAAAATCCTGAGTAACCATCTCGGTAACAGAAATATTTGTGACAAGCTAACCTCTCTAGCATTTGATCAATGAAGGGTAGAGGATAGTGATCTTTTCTAGTTGATTGATTCAGCTTTCTGTAGTCAATACAAATACGCCATCCCGTCATAATCCTTGTGGGGATGAGCTCATTCTTTTCATTTTTGACTACTGTTGTCCCTCCTTTCTTGGGAACAACTTGAACAGGGCTAACCCATTTAGAGTCAGAGATTGCATAGATTATGCCAGCATCTAGCAATTTCATAACTTCAGTTTTAACTACTTCTTCAATGTTGGAATTAAGACGGCGTTGACCTTGAACACAAGGTTTTTGACCTTCTTCTAAATTGATTTTGTGCATGCAAAAGTCTGGGCTTATGCCTGTTAAATCTTCGAGTTTGTAACCTATTGCCTTTCTATGCTTTTTCAAGACAGTCAATAGTGAGGTTAACTGATTTTCATCTAGGAGAGCACTCACTATGACTGGGCAATATTAAGATTCATCTAAAAAAGCATATTTTAGATTCGAGGGAAAAGGTTTTAGTTCAGGTTTATGTACTTCTGCCTTGGCAGGAGTATCAATCAAGCTTATGAACTCTTTAACTTCTTCTGACGGTATCTCTTCTCCAGTCAGATCTTTTTCCTGCTCACTGATCTCAAAATTGTCATTTTCAGAGATATCCTCTAACAACAAGATTGCTTCAAGAGGATCCTCGATTATAGATGGATACAGAGATTCATCAATAATGGAGTCAACAATATCAATGAAATAGCAAGACTCTTCTAGCATGGGGCTTTTCATTGCACTGTTCAAGTTATAGGTGACTTTATCATCACCTACTTCTAGTGTCAGTTTTCCATTTTTAACATCAATTACTGCTCCGGCAGTATGTAGAAATGGCCTTCCTAATATGATAGGGATTTGAGAATCTTCAGCCATATCTAGTATGATGAAATCTACGGGAATAAAAAACTTTCCTACCTTAACAGGCACATCCTCTAAAACTCCCATAGGTTGTTTTAAAGAACAGTCTGCCATTTGTAGAGTGACACTGGTGCATTTGAGAATTCTCATATTCAACTTTTCGCATATGGAATAGGGCATGACGCATACACTGGCACCTAGATCGCATAGAGCTTTATCGATTGTGTAGGTACCTATAGTGCAAGGTATAGAGAAACTACCAGGATCCTTTAACTTAGGAGGGGACTTATTTTGCAATAAAGCACTGCACTCAGCTGTGAATGCTATGATTTCAACATCATCTAAAGTCCTCTTCTTAGTTAAGATATCCTTCATGAATTTTGTGTAAGAAGGGATTTGAGTGATTAATTCAGTGAAGGGAACCGTCACTTGGAGGTTTTTTACAACTTCCATGAATTTACTAAATTGGGTTTCCTTATGATTTCTCCTCAAGCGTTGGGGAAATGGAACTTGAATCTTGATGGGTTCCTTTTCATGTTCATCCTTCTTTTCTTTGTTTTCCGCTTCCTTAGCGGTGGATGGTTGTGAATCGTTTTGGCTTTCTACAGGTGTTGGCTCAACTATTGTTTCCTAGGGTTGCTGAGGTTCCTTATAGGTGGTACCACTCCTAAGGGTGATACCATTAGCGGTGTCCCTCGGTGGCTCACCATGAGGTGGGAGTTGGCCTTGTTTCCTTTGGGTAATAGAGGTAGCCAATTGGGCTATTTGAGTTTCAAGCATCTTGATGGCAGCATCTTGAGCTTGATCACTCTTTTGAAGTTGAGCAAACATTGAATCTTGTTTTTGAACAACTTGAAGAAGCATGGATTCACTTTTGCTCAGGCTTGAGTCATTGGGTTGGCTTTGATTTTGAGGTGGTTGGTGTTGAGGTTGGTGTTGGTGTTGATAAGGTTGATTGAAGTTGGGTTGAAATGGAGGTCTCTGGTTTTGAAAACCAGGTGGATTATAGGGCTTCTGTTGATGTGGTATGAATGGTTGTTGAATCTGATGGTGGGGATTCTGAACGTTGGTGCTTTTGTAGGATAAGAAAGGATGGTTCTTTATGTTCTCGTTATAGAAGTTTGAGAAATCATTGCCTTGCCTATATGTTTGGTAGGCATTGACTTGCTCTAGCGAACTCCTACATTCTTGAAAAATGTGTCCTCCAACCCCACATGTGTCACATACCACTACGTGGTTAGTGACGTTAACATGTTGCTTGGATTGGGAAGAACTTCCTACTTGTTACTGCAGAAGGGCTAATAGGGCTTCTAGGAGTGCTACCTTACTTGAATCTTCCTGCTTGGTTTTAAGCGGCATAGCACGTGATTTGCTATACTGAGAGTCGTGAATTGCCATTGACTCGATAGTTGCACTAGCTATTTCTACATCGATTTGATTAAAACGACCATTGTTAGCGGAGTCGAGGATACGACGCGATTCGCCACAACAACCATTGTAGAAGGTGATAGCTAAGAACCATGAATCAAGGCCATTATGAGGGCATTCTCTTTGTAATTCTTTGTACCTTTCCCATGCCTCATAAAGGCTTTCATCGCCTCTCTGACGGAATCCACTGATTTGACTCCGTAAGAGTGCGTTTCGTTCTGGTGGGAAGTACATTTGATAGAAAGTAAGAGCTAGACCATCCCAGTCGGCTATTCTTAAGCCAACTCGGTCAAGGCTATTGATCCAAAGTTTCGCCTTTCCTGTTAAAGAGAAGGGAAAGAGCATTTCCCTAATCTGCTCTTGGGATACTCCAGTTTGTCTAATTGTGGAGCAATAATCACAGAAGTTTTGAATATGAAGGTTGGGATCTTCTGTGGCATTGCCACCAAATTGACTTCTTTCTATTAAACTGATGAAGGCAGGTTTGATTTCAAATTTTTGGGCTGTGATTTGGGGTGTTGCAATACCCCTTGGAAGTGTATCTGCAGTTGGTTTGGAATGGTCTGAAAGTCGAACCATTTTGTTTTGTGAAGATGAAGATGGAGTGTTGTTTGAAAGCTGATTGGTTTTTAAGGATGGAGATGAGAACGGATCTTCTTCTCCTTCAAGATTAGATAAAATATCCGAGTATTTCTCACGAATATGGTCTAAACTTGAAGTATCAGAAGCTTTTGAGATTTCGTTAAATAGCTTTCGCTTCCTACGCAGAGTCCTTTCTAGATCGGGGTCTAAAGAGATAGGGGTCCCTAGCCTAGAAGATCTGGGCATAAGATTGGAAAGCTAAGATGAAAAATCAAGAGAGGTCTGAAGGAATTTGGGTTCCTAAAGACAAGATAAAACTAATTGCAATGAAAATCACAAGAAAAGGAAAACTAAACCGTGCTCCCCGGCAACGGCGCCAAAATTTGACCGGGCCTGTCGCAAGCCTAATACAAAGATAATTTACCCAGACTAGGCTAATAACAAATTAATGTAATTAGGGAAGTAGGGGTCGATCCTCAGGGAGATGGTGTTTCCTATAGAATGTGAGATGTCTTGCAATTGGATTTTATCTAACGAGTTTCTGGGTTTTGGAGTTTTGAATTCTAAACTAATAAAAGGCATAAATAAAAACAAAATAAAAGTAAATCGAAATAAAAACAATATAGCAGATGATGAATTAACAATGATGGAAAGAATCTAGGGAAGTAGGTTCACACATGTAGATTAACATATTGATGAAATTGGATTTGGAACATGCAAATAATTCATTGTGAGTTCGTAAGAATGATGTGTTCATTACAATCATAGATAAGATGGTCTAGCAGGAATTTAGGCAATTTACTAGGTCTAGTCTACCATGTCATGCTTTGTCTATTCAATTCACGCATTTCTACCTTGAAAAGAATTCCATTCTAGTCAATGATTTTGATCAGGAATCGTCAACTATCGTTTTAGTCCAAACATGCATAGACACGATGTTTTAAAAGCACAATTTCTTTTATCCAATTATCATCTTTTAATTAACCTACATGGCTACCGTACACCCTAGAAAGGTGACTACTCACTCATGGTGATGTTTATATCTAAGACGATGTTAATTATAAAAACTAGGATAGACATGTTTATTTGGTTTCGACAATATTTTAGGACTCTTATATGGCGATAATAACGACGCTAAATGGATAATCTAGTGAATATAACGATTATAACGGTATAAAAAATGAATCTAAGATAACATGTAAAGAAAATAACAATCAAATAGAGAACATAAAGACTTTAAACAAAAGGTAAAATAGGAATACCTAGATGACGATCAACGACGATAACGACAACAATAATAGAAATTCCTCGCATAGAATAATCGATTACCCAATTACAATACTTGAACCACACAAAGGAGATTACAAGGATGAATTTCTTATTGATCTAAGCTAAGGATTTGATGTAGAAAAGACAGAAATAAACTAAAGACAAAGAAAAAGAAAATGATCTAAACTAAAGTTTCTAAACTAAAGAGAATTGTAAGAAAAGAAAAGAAGTAAAGTATGAAGAGATGTGTAAAGAGGATGTGTTGAGAAGAGTGGCTGAAGCATCTTTTATATAGCATTAGGGTTTCGTAGGGGAGGGGTCATGCATTGAACATATAGGACAAAAGGAGGAAGTCGAAGAAATTTCTCGGATCAACGGACATCCCCGATCGGGTATACCACTTACCCGATCGGGTAAGTTGTATTCTAGAAGCTTTGACTCTCGTTTCATCTCCCCTTGCATATGACTTGACTTCCATTATCCCCCTTGACCTCTTAAGTCGGGTTTGTTGATAGGGTTTGATGCAAAGCGATGATTCCTTCGCCTAACTGATCGATCTTCCGACAACTGCGGAACCGTCTTTACTTCTTCTTTCTTTTGAATTAGCGAACCTTCTTGAAATGCCTTTGACTTGGTCAAGCTTGCTTCTACAAATCGTCGGGTTCTAGGCAAATGCTCGGGAATATAGAAAAAGGGCGTAGAAACGCCAATTCCCCTGCAAAACAGGTTAGAACATAGGAATTCGCCTAGAAGACGATATTAGCTCATAAAGTGGCTTAACAAAGCACAAATGACATACAAAACCGAGCTAAATTGGGGATTAAAATCATACAAATATTCACTTATCAACTGAATTAGGTATTAGGATTAATAAAACAATGGAATGTTGTTGCTAAACCCAAACCTGGTATGAGTTTATTTTATTGTGATAAAAGTGCCGAAATTAAGACTGTTGAGGAATTGGAGGAGGACAAAGTGGGTGAATTAAAATTCTAGAAAATCACACTGATGGGGAATTCCATGGGTTCTAAACATTAGATCAAATAGGTTGATGATTCTGTTCTCAAATACTGGAATACTGTAGATAGGCTTATTGTTCAGTATTATAAGAAATGTTGGTTTATCTTCAGATTCTTCTCGGAGAATGATATGAATGAAATACTGAAAGGCGGGCCTTGGAATATGGGATCTAGTACATTGATTCTCAAAAATTGGACACCTCAGATCTCAAAAGAGACGGACTCAACATCTACTGTCCCTGCTTGGGTTATATTTCCTGATTTAGATCCTTTTCTATGGCCGGATAAGGTCCTGAGCAAATTGGCAAGTACTATTGGGGAGCCATTGTTTGAAGACCTTTCTACAACATTCATATCCAAACTGTCTTTTGCCAAGGTTCTAGTGGAAGTAAATGTGGCTGAAGACCTTCCAAATACAGTCACACTAAAATCTCCTTACCATGTTGAAACTACTCAGTGAATTATATATGAATGGTTGCCTTATTACTGCCATTACTGCAGGAAGTTGGGTCACACTAAAAAACATTGTAAGATTGCTATAATTAACACAAAGATTGATCAAATTAAGGCAACTAAAGTGGTTCAGGAATACATGCCAATTCCGCCCTCTACTCATCCCAATTCTCATAATTTAGTGGTAATGGACCCTGGAAGTCATTTGCTAGGCCATATTCCGCCTAAATTAGTAGAAGAGAATCTTATTGAGGCAAAAGGTAAGGGTTCAGAATGTCTGGGACTAGGCCCTTCTCCTGCTGTTTTGGAGGTTGTCTGTCCATCTAATGAAAAAGGGCAGGGTTCAGGATGCAATGTGCTAGGTCATACCTCCACTGGAATTGATGAGGGATTGATATTAGGAGGGACTGATCGAAGGGCTATGAATGTGAATGGTGAGCATGGTTTAACATTAACAAATACTTTTGGAGTACTTCAAATTGACGAGGAAACAGTGGAAGCTTGTAGTCTGGAGGTCACTCCGACTGGGGACCCCTCTGACTCCGGTACATGATAATCCCCTCTTGGAACATCAGAGGGTTTAATGACCCAATAAAACAGCAGGAAGTTAGTAGTATTTTGTCAACAAATAAGATTGAGGTCTTTAGACTTCCGCAAACTAGGGTTAAACTTAATAATTTTGCTGGAATAATTAAACGTTTTCCTAACTATTATATTCTCAATAATTATATTCATCATTATAATGGTAGAATGTGGGTTTTTTTATCACAAGGGTGCTGATTTTAATTTCTTCTAGAGCTCATGATCAATTGATACATGTGGAATTTCGCCAGCATGTATCCAATCAAATTGTTCATGTCATTTTCATCTATGGAAGTAATGATGCTATCATTAGGGATAGGCTTTGGACTATCTATCTCCTCGCTTGCTACTGAGTGGATTGTTATGGGACACTTGAACATTTTCAGAGACATGGATGAAAGAATTGGTCCAAACCCTCCTTTAGTTACTGAAATGTTAGCTTTCAATCAATGTTTGTTGGATTGTACCCTGGATGATATGCAAAGTTTTGGCTGTGAACATACTTGGACAAATAAAAGGGATGTGGAGGACAGAATTTGGTCAAAGTTAGATAGGGTTATAGCCAATCCCTCTAAGCTGAATCATTACCCTCAAAATCAGGTCAATATTTTACCTCCTGGGATTTCTGACCGTTCTTCGTAATTGGTCATGGTTAAGGAAAAGATTCTGTTATCTTAATTGCTGGGGAGATCATCAAGACTATGATAATATTGTTAATCAGGCTTGGCGTGGAAATGTCACAGGAAATGCCATGTATAGATTATTTGAAAAATTAAAAGGTGTTAGACAAGGATATATAAAGCTTCACATGACAAACTTTACTTATATGTCAAAGAGTGTTAAAAAGGCTTCTTTGAATTTAGAGGACTGTCAAAAATTGATTCAATCACAACCTTTAAACTCTCAACTTTTAGCTCAGGAAAAGAAGTGATAAGCAATATTTTGTACTAATTTATCCCCCGTTTTAGCTCGATTTCTATATGATTTATGCACTTTGTTAAGTGATTAACGAGCTAATATTACTATTCTAGTTGTTTTGCGTGCTTTGTCTCGTTTTATAGGAAATGAAGCGGTTTTGCTATATTTTCTTACTTTATGGAGCAAAGGCACTAGAATACAAGTTTACGAGGAACCGATGATAGCAATTGCATGATTGGATCACAATTCCCATTGCATCATTCCTCAAAGTGGATTGGTCTTGACTTTTGACTTAGTTTCTCAATTAAAACACAAGCCTAAGTCAACCAAAGCCTGGCCCAAGACCATTTCTGAGCTGCAAACTACCAAAACAAGGCATAGGATTCCATGCCCAAAGAAGAAATTCGAAGAGAAGAAAGAAGATCCATAAGGGTTACATACCCCATCGGATTTACCATATACCCGATCAGGTATGTACGCTGCTGAACGCCTCTTGCCTCTTCTTCTCCCAAGCTTTAATGGGGATGTTTATTGCCTTGTCTAGGGTATGAATCCGGATGGAAAAGCTCAACCCTGCAGCACTATAAAAGCCTAAGATCATTAACATTACAAGAGAAGATTACAAGGAACAACAACACATTACATTAGCAATTTACATTTAGCAATAAACATACAAGTTAGATTATAGTTTATGGTTTTGTATGCAAGTTTAGACATATTACTTCAAGCATTTTCTCAAGCACTCTCTACTGTTTTATCATTGTATTTTGGTTGAAATTCGTTCTTATTATTTTCTCTTACATCGTGTACTTCCATTCCCGGTAATTTACTATTATTTGCTTTCATTATTTTCAATACCGTTATGTTTATTTTATAATAGATTCTATCACTTTCATAAACCATGAATTATAATATACTTAGCCTTCTTTTCATATTATCAGTGTTGTTAGTAATCCCGCATAAAAGTAATCTAGTGAAAATTAAATCATCGTTTGATATGTCTTACTTTACTTCGCCTAGTCATATAATAATCATTGTAAAATTCATCATTAGAATAATAGCCAATTTAATATTGATCATATCAATCATTTTAATATCCCTAATTCATAGTTTAATTTCCTAAATCTTTTTCCTCTTAATTTATTTAATCACATAAATTAAATCTAGTAGTGTAAGGTTATTATTATGTAAATATAATAAATAAAATTGAAATATTGAAATGATTTGCTAGTTAAAATGAATTAAAAGAAGAATCGATACCAATAGAACCATCTAGTTTATTTCTTCCTTTGGTTGTGTCAAATTCTATAACTTTGTTTAATGGCCATAAGCAATTGTTTGTATTAGTCAATTTCCGTCTTAGAAATAAGAGTTGGGATGGGAATTAGGACTACCAATAGGGGTTTAGTGACCTAACCAAGCTGAAAGGACGTTAGGACCCATTAAAAAGTCGGTACGAATCCGAGAGGAATATACCGCTACAAGGCTTAGATAATCGTAGTAATTCTAATATTGGTATCAATAAAGCTTTTAAATCATTTGACATGAATTTCGAATTCTCTATATCAATTTGATTAGATAGTTTATTTTATCGTTTTAGTTAGTTTATTTTACCGTCATTTTATTACCGTTCTTAGATAGTTTATTTTATTGTCATTTGTTAGTTTATTAGTTTTCTATTATTTTAGTTAGGTAGCTTTTCAATATTGTTACTTTAATTATCGTTCTTAGTTAGATTTAATTATTGTCACTTTTCTTTCCATCAAGTAGACTAGTTCTTTTTATCTTGCAATTTTATTATCGTCATCAATTAGATTAGATTTATTTTTATCGCAATTTCCATACTTGTCATTTAAATATCGTCATTGTATACTTGTCATTTTATTTCATGTTAGTAGTTTAGATAATCACCTCAAATAAATCGAACTTATAAAAAAATCACTCCATAGCAATTCATAGTTAACACGTATTCCCTGAGGATCGATCCCTACTTCCCTAATTACATTCTTTATGTTGTTAGCCTAAGTGTGGGTAATTATTTTTGTATCGAGACTACGACACAACTGGTCAAATTGTGGCACCGTTGGCGGGGAGCACGGTTTTTATACCTATGTATTGCTAATTTTTGTTTAAAATTTTACCATTTTTAGGTGCAACCGTACCTTAAATCATTACTTACTTTCCTTTGTGTGTTTTTCTTTTAGGTTGACAAAAATGGTGCAAACAAAAGAAGATCCTAGGTTCCGGGTTTTTGGACTTGCTAATGGGTTCCTAAGGGTCCATAACACTCTAATTGCTCTCATTGAAGGTAACCAATTCAGTGGCGAGCTAAATGAAAACCCAGCCCACCATATCCAAACTTTTTGTGAGTTGTGTCAAACTTTTAAGAGGGAAGGGATCACCCAAAACCAAATCAAAGAAACTCTCTTTCCCTTATCACTAAAGAGAGAAGCCAAATGGTGGTTCACCCGTCGTCTAAAAGATGCCACAAAACCAATGGAGTGGGAAGAGATCGTCATAGCTTTCCATCGTAGGTTTAAACCTCAATCCACCATGTCAACCTTATCGAGTAATTCACAAAGAGAAAGTGGGGAAGGTTCCCAAAGTAGTGGGGGAAAGCGAAAGAAAAGCCGATTGGAAACCTCATGTGATGTTGACACTACCATTTCCTTAGCCTGTCCCGTTCCATCAAATGAAACCACCCCAGGAAGTACTTTATATCGTTCAAGAGTTTTAAACCCGTTTACCTCACCAACAACCCCTTGTGAACTTTGTGGAGGAATAGGGCATGTACCTCAAAGATGTAGGAATAAACTCACACCATTAAGCCCCTTTCACCCACAATTTCGCCAAGCCCAACCTACTAATGCACCCCATACCATTCCATGCTCATCTTTTCAAAATGGTCAAGTAATAGCAAAAGTAGATGCCATGTTGAGGGAAGTAATCCAAGCACAACACAACATGTCCTCATACTTCTTTTCTACCATAGGCTCACTCAAATCAACCATCATGTCTCTCCAAAAGAGAGTAGAAGAGTTAACCCCGTCGAGTTCAAGCCAAACCACCCAAGAGAGTGAAGACCCGTTAATAGTCACAATCTACATGATTGGAAAGAGCAAGGAGCCCACCTATAAGTTGCCCCACAAACTTTACAATAATCCTTCACTAGCCAAACCAACCCGAGCCCCTACACAAGACGAGACATCCCGTCTCGAATCTTTGATCATGACTTTGATAAGAGCTCAAGGGAAGTTAGAAGAAAGAGTTGGTGAAGCAACGATGGCAAATGACAAAGCTTTTTCAAGGTTGGAGGCAAGGATTGGCAAGACATTTCAAGAAGAAGAAACAACCCAAGATTTTCCCAAGGAACCTCCCCTTGTAGAAGGGAAGGTTATCATTCCTACAAAGCTTAAAGATCCAGGTTGTTTTAATATTTCCTTCACATTGAGTCTTCATAAGGTTAGAAAAGCATTATGTGATATAGGGGCCGCTATTAGTGTCATGCCCTTTACCTTCTATCAAGACCATTGCCCAGTGCAAATGAAGATTACAAATACTAGCCTTCAATTGGCCGATGGAACTATGCATACTCCAGCAAGAATTGTGGAAGATGTCCCCATTCGGATTGGATACTTCCTTGTTCCCGTTGATTTTTATGTAATCTTTTCAAAGAAATGTAAAGACAACTATATTATATTAGGAAGACCTTTCCTAAATACAGTTGGGGCATGTATCGATATGCAAGGAGAAAGGATCACTTTTTAAATGGAGGGATCACGTGCTACTTTTGATATGAAGGGGAATGTAATGAGTGTAGAAGATGGTGACCTCGAAGCATTCAAAGCTTCGGAAGTGTATTTGGATAAGACTGCCATGGGTGTTGGCAAGGGTAAATGAAAGTTCAAGGACGTAATCAAGCTACAAAGAGCCCATGTCCCTTCACAAGGCTTAAGGAGGGATAGAAATTCAAAGTCTAGCATGACTTAAAAATGCGCTTGTCGGGAGGCAACCCGTCTCTCTCTTTACTTTCTTTTTATGCATTCCTTATTCCACTCGATAGACAATGTTTGATAATTTTGTTTTGGACTATTTCATTTGGACACTCTTTTTGGATTTGTGGGTTGTAATAGCTAGGAAACAATTTTCATTTTACTTGTTATTTACATTTTTAGAAATGCATGCTTAGTTCATAATTTTTCGTACTTGGAACTGGAGGACCTATTGAGATGAAAAAGAGCTACTCTTGGCCCATGTTGCCAAGTCCATTAAGGTTAGTAAGCACGTTCAAGGCCATAACCAAAAGGTAAGGGAAAGTAACAAATAAAAAAAGAACAAAATCCAAATCAGCGAACATACCCGATCGGATTAAGGTATACCCGATCGGGTAAGTGTTATGCTTCGTGCTTTGTCCTATTTTCTTCTATAAAATCAACTTGCTACCTTTGCTTTGCTGCTACTATCCCGTGTTTTTCATATTTGAAGCTCAAATTTCTCAAAAACCTTCATTTCTTGGTCATTTCTTGCAAAATTTGTCATAATAGTTCATCCAAGGCAACATCTAAGCACTATCAAGTTAGTTAATTCTACTTTAGTTACTTCACTCTCTCTATTTTTCAGAAATCCAACATGAACAAACACTAACCCAAACTTGGGGGTTTTTGATTTTACTTGAAAAACTTGTTTAAATTGGATTTCTAATGCTTCTTACATGTTATAGAGTGAATGTTAGTAATTAATTAGCAAGCTTACTATGATTTGAATGCTCATATGCCAATTAGAAAACTCATCTCTACTTTATGCTAAAAACTCATGCTTAATGGTAGTATAATGCTTGAATCCATGCTTTATACTTTGAACTTATGCTCTTATTGTGTTATTTTAGCATTAGTACCTTTAAGTAGTGCCCAAACTCAAGATTCAAGTGTAATGTTGCTCAAAATCTTAGTGAAATATTGTTATGCTTAAAAACATCAATTCGTGCTCAAAAGTAGCATGATAATGTTTCACTTATGTAATTATGCTTCAATTTGTGTTTAAAAGCATAGTATTCTAACACTTATGCTATCAATTTGTGTTTATGATGAAGTGTTGTAATACTAGTTTCTTGTAGCAAATGCACCTAAACTAAGGAGATCAAAGAGGGCAAGAACTACCAACCAAGGGGAAAGTAGTGGAGCCCGTGAAGAGGACGTAGAAATGCTAGAAGCCGACAATCAAACCGGAAATCAAGGAGGACAAGGTGCTATGCATGATCCCAATTTTCCGGATGTGGAGTTTAGTTCGACCAAGCAATGGCAAAGTTGGTTTATTATCAAGAGCAAAGGTATGAGAGCTACCAAAATCCTTGATATTTCTTCTTTAAAGGACATGGATCTTTATAAGCATGTCAAGGTATTATTTAGAGGTCTAGGAATGACTACTAGTATGGACTTTAATTATAAGACCTACCCCCAATTGACCCTTGAATTCTTGAGTTCATTTGAATTGCAAAGATCTAGGCAAAAAGGCTCTATTCCTCAAGTTCGGTTTCGATTGTTCAACAATGACTATAGTATGGACTTAGGGACCTTTGCTGACCAATTCGGTCTCACCCATGAGGATACTGTTAACTCACCTCCCGAGGGCTTTGATATTAGCCATGTTTGGAGCACCATTTCTACTTATCCTGTCTCTCGTTGGGACCATATCCCACATCAACACATCCATCATCCCGCCATTAGAATCTGGCAAAGATTAATGGGATGGACCTTCTTGGGTCGTGCTGAGCCACATTTGGTTAGACGGGTAGAGTTGGATATTTTAGGAGGGTTCTTGAATGTAAATGGTGATGAACCGTGGTCGATTAGCATTCCTTACTATTTTGCTGTTCAATTGACTAAAGCCACTAATCTAAAGAACACTGCCATTGTTTATGGAGGCCTTATCACTCGCCTTGCTACGCGAGTTTGTGGTTTTAACCAAGCCACCACTGACCTCCAGGCATTGACTACACCTCCCACCGAGATTGGAAATGGGTTGGATTTTGATTATTTTGTGCAGCTTAATTGGTTTCGTGTCTCTCGCCCCTATATGATCTGGAGGATAGCTGGCCGTGATTCGGTCAGATTGACCGATTAGGTGAACCAGATTCCATTGCTTGGGCAGCGTCCTCGACTTCAGGAGGGTGAGGCCATCTTACCCCGTCCCACTTATTTTCTTCCTGTTGGGGATATTACCCCCGATGACCCCCTTGTTCAGATTAGATTCCGCCGCCCTGAGGTAGAATCATCCTCTCAGTCGACCCATGCTACGGGCGACGTGACTGCCATGTTTCAAGCCTTGACCATGTCCATTGATAGAGTCCAGTCAGACCAGCAGCTTGCTCTACACCCCATTTGTGATCACTTTGCGAGGCAAGGTATGATTAGACATGAGAGCCCCCACCCGTCTTTCTATACTTGGCCCGAAGGTAGGTATGGTACTACTTATGATGTAGGTGTGCGTCAGACCGGACCTGATTACTGTGGTACTGACTATGGCGTCGAGAGTTTTGGAGGATATGGAGGTGATTTTAGTGGTCACCAAGTAGATGAGTACCAGTCCTTTGGAGCCAGCAACCCTACCGGGATCGTTGCTTCTAGTAGTGTTATTATTCTGCAGATGATACCTACTACACAGATGCTTCTAGATCCGCATCCGAGACGCCTCCTTTAGAGAGGAAAGGCCGTAGCTGGTGGTCTTTGAGCTGAGATGATAACAAGCTCCCCTTGTTTATACTAGCTTGGGGGAAGCTAGACATTTTGTAAGCTTTTCTTTCTTTCTTTTATTTTTAGCATTTTTAGTTTTCTTTTTAGCCCCTTTTCCCCATTCGAATTTCATCTTGTTTCTCTGTTCTATGTGCTACCAACCGTTTCTCGGTTTGCTTCTATTATAATTGCATGCACATTGAGGACAATGTGAAGTTTTAGCTTGGGGGAGAATTTGCATTTAGGACTTACTGCATTTAGGATTGCATTTAGATTTTTACTTTTCTCATTAGCTTATTTTCTTCTAATTTTATTAGTTAGTTTTTAGTTGTTTTTTTTTTTCCTTGTTTGTTTTTATCATTTTGAAAATCTAAAAAAATCAAAAAGATAAAAAAGACAAAAAGAAAAGATCATTTCCATCTTAGATTTCTCAATTTATAGTTTTTATAAGCTGATGTTTCATTATGTTATGAAGAATTGTGCATTCATGGGGATGTCTTGTACACAGTAGGTAGAAAGTTGCATTTGGACTTAATTAAGCATGATCTTGACTTTGGCAAGCTACTCATATTGTAAGTTAGAGCCTCCAGTGGTCGGTACATCTGAACCCGATCCCAGTTTAGGTGTGAGTAGTTTCTCCTTATAGTCTGTGTCACATCAAAACGCATAAGTATGGTTTTTATTCCATTTTCTATAAGTATTACTATCATGATCTACATTTTGAAGCCATCTACTCTTGTTCACATTTAGCATTACCCAAAAACACCCTTCTTTCTAGCTACATTACATTATTGCCTACCCTTGTTGAGCTAGTAACTGACTATATGTGTAGGGGTGTTATATACTTTTGCGATATTCTGATAATGCCACCATTTAGTGTGAACCTGCTGTCTCGGGATTGCTGATTCCCGTGTTTTTCATTGAAAGAAAATGTGAAAAGAAAAAGACAAAAAAGAGAGCTTTGAAAAACAAATGAAAGAGAAAAAGCTCAAAAGAGAAAAGAAAAAAAAAAAAAAACGCTTCCATGAATGAAAAGGAAAAGAAAGAAAATTTTGGGAAGTCGTAACTTGATTTGTCATGTTTAATAAGCCAATATGCTGCTTTTGGCTTTGACTATTGTTTATGGGCATTGGTATGATTTAGATTGAGTATCCACTACACATTTGGTTATTACTAGCTTGACTTAAAGCCCCACATGACCAAAATCGTTTGTCCACTTTCTTACCCAAATTTCCCAAGCCTCTTCTTTATTTCTCTTGGCTTCTTACATTACATTTTGATCTTGATTAGTCTCACTTAATGAATTTGGATTGTCTACCATACTAGACTGCGGGCACATTCTTATAAGTTGTAGATAGAAGAGTGTCACTTCAAATTTGAACCAATATTTCCTATTTCACAAAAATTTAAGTGAAGAGTGTATCGAAAGAGTCCATAGTCAATAAGATCATGCAAAAGCAAAAAAAGTCCAAAGAAAATTTTCTATGCTGCGTCGTTATGTAAATCTCAACCATGATTCACACTTTCCTTGGCCCTTGTTGTTTCGGGTTTTTTATTCATCTACTTGTTAAGAGCTTATTTTTGAGATTTGGATGATAGATTGGTCATTGTTTGCTACCCTTGTCCTGGTTATGTTTGTTATGTTTGCTTGAGGACAAGCAAGGGTTTAGCTTGGGGGAGTTTGATAAGCGATATTTTGTACTAATTTATCCCCCGTTTTAGCTCGATTTCTAGATGATTTATGCACTTTGTTAAGTGATTAACGAGCTAATATTACTATTGTAGTTGTTTTGCGTGCTTTGCCTCGTTTTATAGGAAATGAAGCGGTTTTGCTATATTTTCTTACTTTATGGAGCAAAGGCACTAGAATACAAGTTTACGAGGAACCGATGATAGCAATTTCATGATTGGATCACAATTCCCATTGCATCATTCCTCAAAGTGGATTGGTCTTGACTTTTGACTTAGTTTCTCAATTAAAACACAAGCCCAAGTCAACCAAAGCCTGGCCCAAGACCATTTCCGAGCTGCAAACTACCAAAACAAGGCATAGGATTCCATGCCCAAAGAAGAAATTCGAAGAGACGAAAGAAGATCCATCAGGGTTACATACCCGATCGGATTTACCATATACCTGATCAGGTATGTAGGCTGCTGAATGCCTCTTGCCTCTTCTTCTCCCAAGCTTTAATGGGGATGTTTATTGTGTGACAACCCTCGCGAATGCGGAAATAAAACATAACAAGCATGTGATTTATAATGCGGAAAATACGGTGTTTGTAAAACTTTTTACATGCTAAGATAAAATACGAGGAATGTCAAATATTTACAAACCAAAGTATAAAATACTACAAAAGACGTAGTCTCTCATAATGTTATCAAAAATCAAAGTTTTAGCAACTAGCTAAACAACGTCTAGAGGTGATTCATCCAGGCCAACGCCCGCTAGCTAACACCCGAACCCAAAATACCACAAGCAAAAAGCCATCCAATCAAGCAACATGTTCATCCATGAAAAACATGAACGCCACGGTCAGTGGGGAGTAACTCCGTGTTCTCCCAGCCATACCACATTAAACGTACATAAACGGAAATACAAAAGTAGAAGCATACATATATAAATATACATGTGAAATACGATAAGGATAAATAGGCAATTCAATATGTAAAGATAAGTACTTAAACGATAATACGAAAGTAGAGCATGCATATATATAGATATACATATGAAATACGATAAGAATAAATAGGCAATTGAATATACAAAGATATCGGCACATGAAGTACAAAATCGTAATCATCAGATCATAGACATACTCGGGGAAGAAACCCTTAGGCAACTACATACTCGCTAGGGCTTGCATCTCACCGTTAGCGGCATATACTTGATAAGATAGAACTCGACATATGAACTGTACGCATCAGATTATAAGTAGACTCGGGAAAGACACTCTTAGGCAACCATATACTCACTAGGGCTTGCATCTCACCGTTAGCGGCATAAGTTTGATAAGATTGAGACTCGACAAACAAACAATGCCAAGTCATCCAATGACCACAAATAATCAATCATATAATCATCCATTCAAACGTACAATACGTTGACGACATGTAACACCCGCAAATATACCCTATTTTTATAGTAAAAATATTTTTACGGATACTTTTCAGCGAAATTTAGTTTTAGTTTTGAATTAAATTTTCCGTGTCTAATTTAGAATTTCCGAGTACGTATTTGGACTTTACGCGAGGTTTTAAGTAAGTTACGTCTTAAGACGTTTTGGGCTTTTTCCCTTTTGTTTTTCCACTTACTCCTTCCTATACTCCCTCATAACCCTAACTCCCTCACATTCAATCTTCTTCTTCCTCACCAAGTAAACCCCAAAACCTAGCCTCCATATTTGATCAAGCTTTAAATCATCGCTACTCCTTCGTTACTCGCTTAAATTCGCTTAAGTTCGTCTTATTCTTTCCCTCTCATCGTCCTCTATCCGTATTGGTAATAAAATTATCGTCTTTCTCGCTTTTCAATTTATCCGTCTTTCTCAAGGTGAATTATATTCATCTTTTATTATCTAATTCTAGGTGGTGACCTCCAAGACCCCGACAAAGACTACTTCTTGATAGAAGAGGACATCGACGCAGAGTGAAGACGCGAAAAGGTAACGGTGAAGGGTTACTCGATATCATTTACGTGTTTTATGTGTTTTCTATGTTAGTAATCGTATTTAGAATATGATTAGAAATCTTAGGAAATGTGTTGTTGATGATGGTTGTTGTTAGTTGATAATTGATATGAGAATTGATGATTTGTGATGATAGATGATGTTTGTGTTATGCCTTAGTGAAATTGTGAAATTCGTATGTTCGTGCCAGCCAGACCAGGACGCTGGCAGCGTCCCTGGACGCTGGAGCGTCGTGTGGCGCTGGCAGCGTTTCATGCTGCCAGTTTTTCACTTCAATGAGCCTTTGAATTTTAGTTCTGCCTTGACTTTCCTTGACCCTTTGGACTTGGTCTTCTTGCATTGATGATTTGTTTGTAACCCACTCCAATTGTCGGGTTTGGGTCTCGGGTCTCGACTTTGACCTGAACTTTGACTTTGACTTTTGTTGACTCTCGGGTTTGACTTTGACTTTAAATATAAATGTTCCGAATATATGATATCCCATTCGCTTGTATCGCATGTTTTGTGACGGTTTTTTATATGTCCCACTTTGAGTCGATTTTACAAATGTTACGGTTTGAGCACTATTTGTTATGTGCTTTGTACTCTCATTCCCTTGGCTACCTCCACGTTCGTAAGGCTGGAATGTCGGAACGGGCAGTGTATCCTTACTGCTTGATTGCATGTGTTAGTGGGCATATGACGACGTTGTTGGGAGGCGAACGCTTTGCGTTGATCGACTCGGCCGTCAAATGTTGTATACTTGCGAGGTGGTGTCATTGCATGTAGCGTACCGCTTGTTGTGAGGCTTGTGCTCTTTTCCGCCTCTTTCGTGAAGGTTGACCGAATTTGGGGTAATCGGCGTCTATGATTGACCGAGTCTTGGATGCAAAATGTCATCGCATGTCGAATCAGAAAACGTTTATTCCGAGAGTCTGGCCAGGTTTAGACTAGGACCGTATTATTATCATCGTCCTACCTGGAGGAAACTAGTCTACATATACGAAATGGATGGAATCGTCTATGCGTTCAGGGCAATGATTTATCCCGTGGATGCCTTTTAATCATACTTGCATGGACACGATGCTAGTGCGTGTCATTTACCGGTGTGAGCTAGCGGGCGTTGGCCTGGATGAAACACCTCTAGATGATTTTTAGCTAGTTGCTAATAACTTTGTTGTTGGATAACATTTTTAGAGACTACGTCTCTTGTTGTATTTCATACTTTGGTTTGTAATATTTGACATTCCTCGTATTTCTATCTTGCATGTAAAAAGTTTTTAAAACATCGTATTTTCCGTTAATTAAATCACATGCTTGTATGTATTATTTCCGCATTCGCGAGGGTTGTCACACGACATCTCTCACGGTAAATGACACGCACTAGCATCGTGTCCATGCAAGTATGATTAAAAGGCATCCACGGGATAAATCATTGCCCTGAACGCATACACGATTCCATCCATTTCGTATATGTAGACTAATTTCCTCCCGGTAGGACGACGATAATAATACGGTCCTAGTCTAAATCTGGCCAGACTCTCGGAATAAACGTTTTCCGATTCGACATGCGATGACATTTCACATCCAAGACTCGGTCAATCATAGAGGCCGAGTACCCCAAATTCGGTCAACGTTCACGAAAGAGGCGTAAAAGAGCACAAGCCTCACAGCAAGCGGTACGCTACATGCAATGACACCACCTCGCAAGTATACAACATTTGTCGGCCAGGTCGACCAACGCAAAGCGTTCGCCTCCCAACAACGTCGTCATATGCCCACTAACACATGCAATCAAGCAGTAAGGATACACTCCCCGTTCCGACATTCCAGCCTTACGAACGTGGAGGTAGCCAAGAAAATGAGAGTACAAAGCACATAATAAATAGTGCTCAAACCGTAATCTTTGTAAAACCGACTCAAAGTGGGACATATCAAGAACCGTCACAAAACATGCGATACAAGCGAAGGCAATATCATATATTCAAAACATTAATATTTAAAGTCATTACGTAAATTTATACGATAAATGAACACTCGGAAATATTCTAAATGAAAAACAAAAGAAAGAAATACAAATGAATTCCAGCATGTGCCAGCCGGTCAAGGGGACCGTCTGCCGGCTACCCGGCTGGCCCAATATATCATTTGAAAACCAACTGAATATGCAGCGTGTCTCAGCCGGTCAAATGGATCGGCCGCCGGCTACCCGACTGGGACAAAAGACATACGAGAAAAACAAAGGCAAAGTGAGGTGGGTCTTAGCCGGTCGGCTGACCGGCTGCCGGTTGGCCGGCTGAGACTCATATTGCACCAAAGTATTTACGTAACACAATTTCACATCAGCCAATCCCTAGGCGGTCAGCTGACCGGCTGCCGGTCGGCCGGCTGGGGTCAATTCTACACGAAAACAACAATTTTCACTAAGGTTCATTATACAACAATCATCATCTAACATTACAAATCATCAATTCTCATTATCAATTACCAACTAACAACAACTATTATCAACAAGACAATTCCTAAGATTACTAATCATACTCTAAATACGATCGCTATCATAGAAAACACATAAAACACGTAAATGATATCGAGTTACCCTTCACTGTTACCTTTACACGTCTTCAATCGATTTCTAAACCTTCCCCCACTAGATAGTAATCTTTGTCGGGGTCTTGAAGGTCTCCACCTATACAAAGAGGACAAAAGATGAATATAATTCACCTTTGACAAAAGACGGATTAATTGAAAAACGAGAAAGACGGTAATTTTATTACCAATAAGGATAGAGGACGATGAGAGGGAAAGAATAAGAGGAACTTTAGTGAATTTGAGCGAGAAACGAAGGAGTAGTGTCGATTATAAGTTTAAGCAAGAATGGAGGTTAGGGTTTTGGTGTTTACTTGGTGAGGAAGAAGAAGATGTTGAATGAGGGTGAGTTAGGGTTAAGGGGGAGTATGAGATAGTAAGTGGAAAACATGAGAAAAAGCTCAAAAGCGCCTTAAGACGCAACTTACTCGAAATCTCGCATAAAGTCCGAAAACGAACTCGGATTTTCTAAAATAGACACGGGAAATTAAATTCTAGACTAAAACTAAAATTTGCTGAAAAGTATCCGTATAATATTTTTACTATAAAAATAGGGTACATTTACGGGTGTTACAATCACCCCACCTTTTAAAAAGTTTCGTCCTCGAAACTTGAGAGTAGAAAACAAAAGTATCAGGGACAAGAATCGGTTTTCAAAATTAATACGAAAACTTTTATAAGTGAAAACATTTGTGAAATGATGTTCTTCTCGAAAACGGTTTAAGGAAAATTTTTGTTTTCATAAGTGCGAAACTTTATTTGCGAATCACAAGAGTGCCCTCCGCGAACGAGTACTCTAGTGGTCCAAATCAAATCATTGTTGAAATAGTGAAATCGAAAATCAAACAAACGTTAGTTAGTGCAGGACTAGTCACCAGACGTCTCCAATAACAAGTCCAAACGTCCAACCAAACGCAAAATCCAAATATAAAAACAAAAGAAATCCATTTTCTCCAAAAAGAGGGCACAGAAACCATCTTTAGACTTCTTTGAACGTTAGATTAGAAATACAATAGGAAAATTTGAAGGTTTTCTCAAAGATAAAATCAAAATAAGAAGACATTACACGTACATTGAGCGACTCGCACATCTCACGCACATTTCAGGGTAACAAAATATACACAAAACACGCAAAAACGAAACAAATCGAAAACTTAGGGATAGGAGGATCACAATGAAGTCGGCATGAAGATCTACAAGAATTCGACATTACTAACTCTACTAATAAACTAGTCTTCAAGAGAATGTAATTTACCTCAAGTACACCTTAATCATCCTAAGTCGCCAAACTCCATAAACATTATTTACAACAATCACAATCAAAGCAACAAACATACTTATCTAAGATCCAACTAGCCTGATCCCATATCTCACGATAAGGAAAAATCCACAATCCATTATTGATTGTAATAAATCTTTAATACGCCATAACATCCTTAATTCGATCATTACTACGCTCGAAGCCTCAAATATAAATAGTCACATTAGCAAACTATGGTGGTTACTAATCCTCAAGATAAATGGGTTCACCATTCTAACTCTATAATCCATAACAACTGAGCACTCACTATCCAAAGCTTGCAACGAACATTTCTCAATCTCAAACTATGATTCCTTAAGAATGAAAGAAAATTACTAATTCCAAACTACAAATGGCCAATCACTTGGCAATCAGACAACCATTCAAATAATCTAGTTCATCTAAAACTCAAAATGAATCAATTTTCATTTATGACAATACTCCTCAAACTTTGGTTACCGGCGTAATTACGCTAAAGCAAAGTCTCTTTTAGAATCCACCAATTAAAGACATCAAATTGCCAAATGATATCCCAAGCAACTGATATAATACCCAACAACAACGAACTATTATCACGCTCAACTCGATTCCCAAAATAGCACTACAATAGCATGCTCAATAAATGAAGCCATCAAGAGAGTATAATACCACCAACAGATTCATCCTAAGGTTTAAATCTCAATCCTATTCATGGTCAAAATCAACACGAAGCTAGCTAACAACCCAATTATCCCACCAGAGGGAAGACAATGTCACCCTGAAACTGGAAGCGATAGGAAATTTCGAGGGAAACACGAACGCGATAAGATGGGACGGAAATTAGAAGAACGCTAGAGGTAGGGAGCCAAAAGCTAGAAATTGGATAGATATAGCTATGAAGATAGCCAAGCAAAGGAAAAGATAAGAGAAAACATTTTCCTAGGAATTAGGTTTAGTAGGAACTTGCATGAAAGGAAATGGAAAAGGATAATGGTACGAGTAAATGTTTAAAGTTTCAAAATTTCTCCTTTTATACTCAAGGTGATAGCAAAGCAACTCATCCCGATAACAAAGGTCTCTTACAAGGGACCATCGTACAACAAATCATCAAAGTAAGGTACACCTAGATTTAACAAATCGATTACAACCCAATTCATCCACCCTTTCATATAACACAGATTCCGAATTGCGAAATTGCAACTCAAGCATAGTAACATTCTCTCAACTCAAAAATTTGACACATTCTCAAAGGTTTCAAAACCGAAGGACTAACAAGGAATTCTTCATACTAATCTCTTTTCAACTCCTATGGCCCACAAGGTAGAACACCGAGCGAAACAACATCATCAACATCTTAAGGCATCACCGTCATAACCAATCTAATCAAATTCCACTCATGCCATAATCCTTAACTAACATGGTTTAATCTATCATGACGACTTACTACCTCAACCAAGTCTCCAATACCATGATATAAGATCATATTTTTAAATCCAAGAATTATAGCCAAGTACTTTTCCACCAAGCGTATACTCTAACACATACACTAGAATCCACAAGAAGTCACCTAATCTCAAAAGCATTTTACACCTCAAGGCATCATTCAAACTCCTAAGTTCAAAAGATTAAATAACTAATGGGTTAAGGAGTCCTAGCCAACTCATTCAACCTTACACCATCAAATATCATGAACTATCCACACATTAGTCATGGCAAGCATCAAGCCTTAAAATCATCAAACTTATCTTACCACCTTTCCACAGAGATATAACCAATCATCAATATAGGGTGCACATAGATCTACACCATTTACCTCAAATCCCAATTTCATTCTAACCAACACTAACATCCCACAAAGTTCAAAATTCTTCCGACCAAGTATAATATACCACAAACAAATGGGTATGGCATCGACAAAAATGTTACATGAGGAAGGTAAGGATACCAATTGATAAGGAGGAGGGAAGTAACAAGAGTAATCTCCAAGGGGAGAAGACGTTAGATGATAAAGAAGCACTTAGATAGAAGGAAGAGAGCATGATACAATAAGGACGAGAGAAATCATCGATGAGGAAGAAATACACTTCAATTAGGCTTGTCAATCCTCAAATCTTCGGTAGAGGATACTTCTTCTAGGTAACACATGACCCACCTTAAGTCGGTAGATATAAATAAACATAACATCACTAAACACAATCAACAAACAAGTTAGAACCTAACATACACCAACTACACCAAAGACTACCAAGTAAAGTCCTTAATTTCTACCCATCTCTCATTTATTATTTCAAGCTCAAGTAATTTAAGTTTAGGGTTCATGTGTGTGCGTCGGGAGCGTTAAAGCTCTGATACCAACTGTGACAGCCCTCGCGAACGCGGAAATAAAACATAACAAGCATGTGATTTATAATGCGGAAAATACGGTGTTTTTAAAACTTTTTACATGCTAAGATAAAATACGATGAATGTCAAATATTTACAAACCAAAGTATAAAATACTACAAGAGACGTAGTCTCTCATAATGTTATCAAAAATCAAAGTTATTATCAACTAGCTAAACAACGTCTAGAGGTGATTCATCCAGGCCAACGCCCGCTACCTCACACCCGAACCCAAAATACCACAAGCAAAAAGCCATCCAATCAAGCAACATGTTCATCCATGAAAAACATGAACGCCACAGTCAGTGGGGAGTAACTCCGGGTTCTCCCAGTCATATCACATTAAACATACTTACACGGTAATACGAAAGTACATCATGCATATATATAGATATACATATGAAATACGATAAGAATAAATAGGCAATTCAATATAAAAAGATATCGGCAGATGAAGTACAAAACCGTAATCATCAGACTATAGACAAAGTCGAGGAAGACACACTTAGGCAACTACATGCTCCCTAGGGCTTGCATCTCACCGTTAGCGGCATATAATTGATAAGATAGAACTCGACATATGAACTGTACGCATCAGATTACAAGTAGACTCGAGAAAGACACTCTTAGGCAACCATATACTCACTAGGGCTTGCATCTCACCGTTAGCGAAATAAGTTTGATAAGATTGAGATTCGACAAACAAACCATGCCAAGTCATCCAATGACCACAAATAATCAATCATATAATCATCCATTCAAACGTACAATACGTTGACGACATCTCTCACAAGAAATGACACGCACTAGCACCGTGTACATGCAAGTATGATTAAAAGGCATCCACAGGATAAATCATTTCCCTGCATACACGATTCAATCCATTTCGTATATGTAGACTAATTTCCTCCCGGTAGGACGACGATAATAATACGGTCCTAGTCTAAATCTGGCCAGACTCTCGGAATAAACGTTTTCCGAAACGTTTTCCGATTCGACATGCGATGACATTTTGCATCCAAGACTCGGTCAATCATAGAGGCCGAGTACCCCAAATTCGGTCAACGTTCATGAAAGAGGCGTAAAAGAGCACAAGCCTCACAACAAGCGGTACGCTACATGTAATGACAACACCTCGCAAGTATACAACATTTGTCGGCCGGGTCGATCAACGCAAAGCGTTCGCCTCCCAACAACGTCGTCATATGCCCACTAACACATGCAATCAAGCAGTAAGGATACACTCCCCGTTCCGACATTCCAGCCTTACGAACGTGGAGGTAGCCAAGAAAATGAGAGTACAAAGCACATAATAAATAGTGCTCAAACTGTAACCTTTGTAAAACCGACTCAAAGTGGGACATATCAAGAACCGTCACAAAACATGCGATACAAGGGAAGGGAATATCATATATTCAAAACATTAATATTTAAAGTCATTACGTAAATTTATACGATAAATGAACCATCGGAAATATTATAAATGAAAAACATAAGAAAGAAATACAAATGAATTCCAGCATGTGCCAGCCGGTCAAGGGGACTGGCTGCCGGCTACCCGGCTGGCCCAATATATCATTTGAAAACCAACTGAATATGCAGCGTGTCCCAACCGGTCAAATGGACCGGCTGCCGGCTACCCGGCTGGGACCAAAGACATACGAGAAAAACAAAGGCAAAGTGAGGTGGGTCTCAGCCGGTCGGCCGGCTGAGACTCATATTGCACCAAAGTATTTACGTAACACAATTTCACATCAGCCACTCCCCAGCCGGTCAGCTGATGCGCTGCCGGTCGGCCGGCTGGGGTCAATTCTACACGAAAACACCAATTTTCACTAAGGTTCATTATACAACAATCATCATCTAACATTACAAATCATCAATTCTCATTATCAATTACCAACTAACAACAACTATTATCAACAAGACAATTCCTAAGATTACTAATCATATTCTAAATACGATCACTATCATAGAAAACACATAAAACATGTAAATGATATCGAGTAACCCTTCACCGTTAACTTTACGCATCTTCAATCGATTTATAAACCTTCCCCCACTAGATAGTAATCTTTGTCGGGGTCTTGAAGGTCTCCACCTATACAAAGACGACAAAAGATGAATATAATTCACCTTTGAGAAAGACGGATAAATTGAATTGCGAGAGAGACGGTAATTTTATTACCAATACGGATAGAGGACGATGAGAGGGAAAGAATAAGACGAACTTTAGTGAATTTGAGCGAGAAACGAAGAAGTAGTGTCGATTATAAGTTTGAGCAAGAATGGAGGTTAGGGTTTTGGTGTTTACTTGGTTAAGAAGAAGAAGATGTTGAATGAGGGTGAGTTAGGGTTAAGGGGGAGTATGAGGGAGTAAGTGGAAAACATCAGAAAAAACTCAAAAGCGTCTTAAGACGCAACTTACTCGAAATCTCGCGTAAAGTCCGAAAACGAACTCGGATTTTCTAAAATAGACACGGGAAATTAAATTCTAGACTAAAACTAAAATTCGCTGAAAAGTATCCGTATAATATTTTTACTATAAAAATAGGGTAGATTTGCGGGTGTTACATATTGCCTTGTCTAGAGTATGAATCCGAATGGAAAAGCTCAACCCTGCAGCCCTATAAAAGCCTAAGATCATCAACATTACAAGAGGAGATTACAAGGAACAACAACACATTACATTAGCAATTTACATTTAGCAATTTACATACAAGTTAGATTATAGTTTATGGTTTTGTATGCAAGTTTAGACATCTTACTTTAAGCATTTTCTCAGGCACTCTCTACTGTTTTATCATTGCATTTTGGTTGAAATTCGTTCTTATTATTTTCTCTTACATCGTGTACTTCCATTCCCGGTAATTCACTATCTTTTGCTTTCATTATTTTCATTACCGTTATGTTTATTTTATAATAGATTCTATCACTTTCATAAACCATGAATTATAATCTACTTAGCCTTTTTTTCATATTATCATTGTTGTTAGTAATCCCGCATAAAAGTAATCTAGTCAAAATTAAATCATCGTTTGATATGTCTCACTTTAGTTCGCCTAGTCATATAATAATCATTGTAAAATTCATCATTAGAATAATAGCCAATTTAATATTGATCATATCAATCATTTTAATATCCCAAATTCATAGTTTAATTTCCTACATCTTTTTCCTCTTAATTTATTTAATCACATAAATTAAATCTAGTAGTGTAAGTTTATTATTATGTAAATATAATAAATAAAATTGAAATATTGAAATGATTTGCTAGTTAAAATGAATTAAAAGAAGAATCGATACCAATAGAACCATCTAGTATGTTTCTTCCTTTGGTTGTGTCAAATTCTATAACTTTGTTTAATGGCCATAAGCAATTGTTTGTATTAGTCAATTTCCGTCTTAGAAATGAGAGTTGGGATGGGAATTAGGACTACCAATAGGGGTTTAGTGACCTAACAAAGCTGAAAGGACGTTAGGACCCATTAAAAAGTCGGTACGAATCCGAGAGGAATATACCGCTACAAGGCTTAGATAATCGTAGTAATTCTAATATTGGTATCAATAAAGCTTTTAAATCATTTGACATGAATTTCTAATTCTCTATATCAATTTGATTAGATAGTTTATTTTATCGTTTTAGTTAGATTATTTTACCGTCATTTTATTACCGTTCTTAGATAGTTTATTTTATTGTCATTTGTTACTTTATTAGTTTTCTATTATTTTAGTTAGGTAGCTTTTCAATATTGTTATTTTAATTATCGTTCTTAGTTAGATTTAATTATTGTCACTTTTCTTTCCGTCAAGTAGACTAGTTCATTTTATCTTGCAATTTTATTATCGTCATCAATTAGATTAGATTTATTTTTATCGCAATTTCCATACTTGTCATTTAAATATCGTCATTGTATACTTGTCATTTTATTTCATGTTAGTAGTTTAGATAATCACCTCAAATAAATCGAACTTAAATAAAAATCACTCCATAACAATTCATAGTTAACACGTACTCCCTGAGGATCGATCCCTACTTCCCTAATTACATTCTTTATGTTGTTAGCCTAAGTGTGGGTAATTATTTTTGTATCGGGACTGCGACACAACCGGTCAAGAAGCTGTTGGGGGGTTATTTGAAACTCGGGAAACGTAAAAGGAACTTGTTGGATCTATTTTATAGTTTTGATAATGACATGAATATACTTGATAATGTGCTTTAATTGAAATATCATATGCATGTAATTGTGTGATTTAGTCTTATCATAGCTAACAACAATTACAAGAAAGAAGATCAAAGTTATAGGAACTTAAGGCATTACTTTGGTGAATTCTGTGAGACAAAGTTATAAGAGCTTGAGGAATAACTTTGGAAGTTCCTATGCAAAGTTATAGCTATTGTGGTTATAACATTGAAGAAACAATTCAAGAAAGTTCTACCTCAAATAACACAAGACTCAAGATGGCGGGTCTTTGTGATCAAGATGAAGAGATGATCCGTATACTGAAGATCTTTGTGAAGATTAGATAGTATAGGTCGTCATTCGGTAAATATTTCATTAGAGTGATTTTAAGTTTGTAAAGTTATGACTCACTTATAACTTTACAAACTAAAGTTCAAAGATATAGCTTTAACCTATAACTTTGTATGATAAGAGTTGATGCATGATTTTAGAAATAAATATTTTAAATGTTTTCAAAAAGAGAAAGAGTATTTTTATATTTATCAAAAGTTGTAATAGAGGATGCATTTATGAGTTTCTATTGGTTAGTAATGCATCTTATGAGTTGTCATGCTACCTAGGGTTTCTAATATATTCTATCTCAACTTGTTGTTAACCTAATAAGCCCACCTAGTGGTTGTGCCACCTAGGGTTTCGTGTAAACCAAGGATTGTGCCTCCTAGGGTTGCGTGCTCCAAGGGTTTCGTTGTGATGAGGATTTCGGCCATCATGGGTTTTTTTCCTTGTTTACCTTAACCTAGGATTCTAATATATCTTTACAACAATATTTTAAGATATTAAAGATAAATATATTTCTAAAAGATAAAGCAAATAATATTTTGAGATAAATATATTTCTAAAAGATATAAATAAATATCTTTCTTAAATATTAAGCTAGGGCTTAAGATTTTATATCTCCTATGCTTCTATTATAAATACTCCTTCCATCTCAATCATTCACAACGACTTTGATGTACACATTGAGAGATTTTTTTACAAATCGTTTTTTGAACAAACCTTGAGCAAAATATTTATTATTTTTAGTGTTTGTTGTTCAAAAAAGTCGTGTATCTTCTTTATCAATCGCTCACGTGAAACACTTTATTGGATAATAGTACATCACATAATCTTACTTATTCTTTAACGAGAATCCTTGTGAGTTATATTGTACTTTCTTATTAACGTAAGATAATATAGAGTATTTAGCGATACTCACCTTGAGTTATAATCATAGTTGATTATACGAGTGGGTTGATAATTTTTGTAATCAGCAGAAAGGTACTAAAGATTATTAATCTAGAATAGTGGACGTAGGTTTCGACTTGTGAAACTGAACCACTTCAAAAATCACGTGTGTCTCTCACTTATTTTCGTTATTTCGTTATTTACATATTACTCTGATTAATTAATTAGTTGATTTTAATACATAGAATCAAATAATTAATTACATATCTTATAATTCGAAAAAGTGGGGCTAGTTTTTAATACTCAATTCACCCCCCCTCTTTCGTATTCGATCAATAGACTCTACAATTGGTATCAGAGCCTCCTGCTCTTGATTGCCTTAAAACAAGGAGTCTGATCCGTTTTTATCTTTTTATTTATTTATTTTCAGCTGCATTTAGTTTTATTTTAATGGATTCCAAACACTTGAAGTGTCCCGTATTCAATGGGAAGAACTACAGTTTATGGAAAAATATGATGACCCATTACATAAAGGGTAACAACTGGGAGTGCTGGCTAATCATTAAGAATGACCCTAATAAGATCATGCTTGTATCTATTACTGGTATTTCCACCGAAAAGAAAGAAGAGGACTATGTTGAGGCAGATTGTAAGAAAGCTGAGTAAAATTCAAAAGCTATCAGTCTATTGCAAAACGGCATGATTGCTACTGAATTTGACCGTTTCTCATCTAGCTCAACTGTCAAGGAAATATGGGATGGTATAGAGTTAGCCTATGAGGGGATGATTGTTGACAAAAAGCAACGTATTGCATTGTTAATGCGAAAATACGAATTGTTCTCCATGGAGCAAAGTGAATCGCTTGATAGCATGTCCACTCGATTCTCTAGTATCATTAATGAATTGAAAAATCTTGGAAAATGTTTTGACTCCGAGGAAATTGCTAGAAAGATCCTTAGAAGTCTGTCTAAACGATGGAGACCTAAGGTGACGGTTCTTGAGGAATGTACAGATCTATTTAACCTATCTTATCAAGAGCTACTCGGAACCCTAATGGCTCACGAGATTACTCTTGATGAGGATGAGGCAAACGATATCAATAGTAAGAAAGTGGCTTTACATGTTTAGTCTAGTGAAAAACAAGATTCGGATCTTGAATATGAAACGGTGTTATTTGCTAGGCGTTTTGAGAAAAAAATTCTTTAATCAAAAACAAGTAAAAAGGTTTAACAATAACACTAACAAATCTTATAATAAGCCAATCGAGTCAAAAGGGTCTCTCTCAAGTCGTGGTTGCTTCAAGTGTGGGGACAATGATCATTTGATTAACGATTGCTCTACCTGGAAGAAAATCAAAGACAAAAATCAACGAGACAAAACCAAGAAGGAATTCAAGCAAGTCATGATGGCC
>JAIUZE010075080.1:0-57775 GCA_022085475.1 Heliosperma pusillum | reverse complement strand
TAAGTTCCTAGTACAGTTAATAGAAGACTGCTGTAACTCGAGGCTATACCACAAGGTAGGAAAACATCCTAGTCCTAGACTGATCAGACCTAGTAACAACAGCTATTCCATTCCCCGTCTCGTGACCAGAAGTACACAAGAAACTCTACTAGGCGACCCCCTAAGCAGCGATGGCTAGTACTTAAGCTGGCTCCATCCCCAAAGTGGATTAGGTAACCATGCCCTGACTTGGATATAAACCCACCAAGCCGAGACACAAAAGCTATTAACCATGAACTATATACTCGTTAAAGACAGTACGGACCTATCAATGTCATGGTCCAAGATACTCATTTAGAATTACCATGGCCGAACCAAACTAATATCTTAACTCAGAGGTTACCTTTAAAACATGGCCAAGATACGACTTAACATGCCATATAATCGTAATTCTCTATGGGGACTTAGTCAACACGACACCAACCATATAATCAAAACAGTCACAGGGAAACATCCTATCATGTGACTAATTGCATATAAGTAATAAACACATAACATATCGCCTCATATCCACTAAGGCTAATTCAATAATTAAATACAACTTTACTTGAAGACAAATCCCCGACCCGAGTCCCGCGACGGGTCATCAGTCAAATCGGGGCTGACTAGATCTTAGTTTGACCAAACCCGTTGGATCAAACCGGCTAGAAACAGAGTCTTTATCACATAGACATAAAATCAACATATTCCTTACATGTTATTTTAATAAAACTTCTAGCATGTGAATTAGATTATATTATACCCAAAACCCCGTTTGACTTAAAGGATATTAAATTAAACTACGGTCTCGTCTTATAATTTCTAACATGGGAGAAATAATAATTTTATGAAAAACTTTTAAATTAAATATTTTACTTATTAATATTTCTCACTTGCTGATTATTACAAAACGCGATAAAAATGACGATAACTCAAAAACCGTCACAAGTCCCAAAGTGGGACCCACGGGCTGAGTTGGGCCGGACCCACATGGGCCTGATTTGGGCCTTACGGCCTGATTTGGGCTAAAGTGGCTGTTTTGACAATTTTAGTAAAAAAACCGTTTCTAATTAATTCCCGCATGCTTATCATAATTAAAACCCGTCAACACAACAACATAACAATCAAACATCGACACAACCCAAAGACCAAAACCCGGACCCACCAATGACCAACCCAGACCGGCTGGACCGGCCTGGACCGGTCTGACCAGCCTGAACCGGCCGGTTCAGACACCACCATAACCGGCCACTTCAATGGCCACCACAACAACCACCCCAAATTAATCCTAACATCATTTTAATTAACAACATCCATTTTTAACATCCAATTCAACCATCATGCATACAACAATCATGATTATAATTAAATCATACTAACATGTTTAGAACACTAACATATTAAAAATTCCATACAACATATAAATCATACTACTTAACATGTTACTACTAAAATCATTAGTAACCATAATATGAACTAAAACCTAAGAAACTAAGGCTATGTGACATTATATCGTCGAGTAACTCGGAATCGTTACCTTAGCTAGCTAAAATCAAGTAGCACCAAAATATAAGAACTAAGAACTAAGCAACCCGTCTACTAATCTTCACCCCAAATATACGAGTCTCCAAACTCGTCTTCAAAATCTTCCCCTATAAGAAAAGACAAGAAAAACATTATTAGAACTAAAAATATGAATTTCCATAATTAAAGTGTTGAAAACGATTTTGTCGGCATTGAAATAAAACCGTACGTGAAGATGGGGAGCGAAGAGGAGATCCTAGAAATATAAATTAGGATGGATTTAATTAAGAAACGAAGATTTTATAAAGGTTTTGCTCAAGAACGATGAAGAACGGTTGATGAACGATGAAGAACACGAAGAACGATTAAATAAAGTGATGTTTTGATCTTATTTTGATTTGTTGTAACGTGAAAAGTTGTTGGTGAGTGGAAAGTGGAGTTGAGCCGTGTAATATAGGCCAAATAAAGGTGTTGAGTTTTGAAATTGTTGTTCCGTAATTGACTCGCGTTAAATAATTATTTTACGGTAAACGATTAAATATATATAACGATAAAGTTAATTATAACAAATATCTAGATATTATGATTATTGTATCCAAAAGTAATGAAAATATCAAGGCCATTAGAGGACTTTTGAGCCGTGTGGTATGGTGAGCAACGGGTCTGTTTTTGCTCGATTTGCGTACGTTTCGTTAACTGATCGATAAAGTAAATAAATATCTAGATATTATTATTAGTTTAATCAAAAGAATTAAACTATCTCATGTGAGTGGAAAACGATGACATGGGCGCGTGACTCATGCCAAAGTCGAGTTTCGATTTTGTTGCGCGCATTACGATGCGTCGGGCATAGTTAAATGACGTTCGGTTAAAACCGTAAACGTTATTCTTTAAATTCCGAATAAATTCAAAATAATTATATTAAATTATGATAAATCTTAATAAATCTAAATAAAAATAAATCAAAAATATTATTTTTTTAAATAAAATTTCGGTCGTCATACTTATGAGACGAGTCGGGAAAAGTCAACGGAAGTCAAAGTTGACTGAAAAGTCGAAGATGACTTAAAAGTCAAGAAAAGTTTAGGACGACTTAAAAGTCAAGAAAAGTCAATGACGACTTTCAAAAAGTCAAGAAAAGTCAAAGACGACTTAAAAGTCAAGAAAAGTCAAAGATGACTAAAAACGGTCTTTTCATGAAATCTTTCAGAAATTCCAAATACGAACGCGGAATTTCAAAATAAGACTCCGAACAAAAATTCCTATTTTAAAAACTTAAGTTCTACCGAAAAGTGTTAGTAAATATTTTCACTAGAAAAATAGGGTATATTTCGGGTTGTTACATATTTCCTTTAGTGTCGGTATCGAACTTACCCCCATGATAGTATCTCACATCAACATTATAAGAAGAAAACATCCTACAATATGAATTAATTAATTAGGGTTTATGAATAATAATATTTGGGGATAATCAAGTATACACGAGTTACCTAATCAATTAAACAAGTAGATAATTAATACTTACCTTACAATATGTTGGCTATGGTGGATTCTGCAGAGGATGACGAAGATGAAGAAATTGATGAGTATGGTGGGTTCTCAGATTACCAATGACGATAAAACCCAGAAATCAATTTCTAGGGTTCTAGTGTAAGTCAATTAGGATTTAATTGATTTAGGGAAAATAATGAGTTAGTGTAATGAATTAGAGGAGGGAAGGGGGTGAGTGAGTGAGTGAGTTAAATGAGGGGTATTTTGGTCATAAGAAATAACCGATTGACGATAAAATGTAAGCGAGACGAAAAATAAGAAAGACCGTCTTGAAAACGTAATTTAGGTGTTGATTGTGAGGGTTTAGGTTAAAAGTAGGTGGTAATATGAAAAAATGGACTCAATAGGTGGTAAAACGTAAAAAATTGGACTCAATAGGTGGTATTTTACAAAAAACACTTTTATTAATGATGAAATCTATAATCACTATCTTTGATAGGCATATATACTTGCGTTAGAGATGTCATTGAAACGGGACGGTGGTGGATATAAGTCTTCCTGTATTCATAACCACCAAGCCATATACTCAGACCCATGTCCGTCCCACCACTGATGGCGAATACAAGTTTCCATACCCGTACCCTCCCCGCCGTGTGAAAATCTAGACCCTTATTCGTCACATTAGGTGAGTAAGACGTAAACACCCCCACCCCACCCCTCCAGCCCTCCCCCCACCACGGCACCACCCACACACACCACACCACACCCACACACCACAAATGGAGGGTGAAAATTTTTTACCCGTACGTGCCCTAACACCCGCTAAAGCTCTATCCATACCCGCCTCCAACTAAGGCAAGTGCAGGGCGGTATCCGCTTATACCCGCCCCGCTGAAATCTCTAACCGCTTGGGTAAAAATTTACTATATACTTCGTATTGTATATGATAATAACTTGGAAGTCGGCCAATTAGGCTTATTAAGTCGATATAAAACGAAGGAATTACTCATTTGAACAAAGTTTGTTTTATTAATGATAAAATATACTATAATCATTGTTTGACACAAATTCTCATTATACACTGACACTTTTTGAAATGTCGCAATATATTTTAACGATAAACTTGACCCCTTTAACGATAATATGTTACATCTTAGTTTAACTGTTCTGGTAATTGCCTTCAAAAATTGTAACATTTCATCGTAAACAAGTCACATTTCCTCGGTCTCACATTCATAAGTCATTACTATAAATCTTGCACTCGACCCGAGAAGGGGCTAGCTAGCCAAGCTGAGCCATTGAGCAATTGGCGCATTGAATAAGGATGGTATAAACCCAAAAAAACCAAGAATATGCTGACTACTAAGAATCATCTTTAGTTTATACCGACTAATTTATTATTATACAAAAACAATTTGTGACATTTTCAAACCAAAAAGAATTAAAAGAGAAATAAAGAGGCATATGCATTATGCAGTACGCCTTGCTGGAAAGGGACCCGTACCCATGCAAATCCGGATCTTTGCATGGTATATTCTCTTGATAAACTAACAAAAACATGATTATAATGCTTCTAGTAGCATTTTTTCTTATTATTTAATTCATTTTTCAAGCTAAATCTTTGGGTTTTTTTCATGATGATCTGCTTATCTAGTCTTAACTCTTAACGTAAATGTTGAAAAGACATTTAATTTTTTTATATTAAAATACCAGAGTTTTATTATTATTACTGAAGGTTGACTGTACAAAGAGTGCTAGTTATGAAAGTGAGACTAGTATGAGTTGCTATACTACTATACTAGGGCATAATATTGAGCATGTACTATTGGTGAGACATGCATATTTTATTCTTATGTAACGAGGTTTATATACATTGTTTGAAGATATACAGACTCGTGTTGACTTGTGACTTAGTTCAGACTTTTCATAGTTGATGATCTGCTTATCAGTATGTTTGTTCGAATACCTATTATATATTATTCAAAATGATTTTACTCGTTGTAATTAAATTCAAAATGGGTTTCATTTTATCGTTACTCTTTACGTAGTCATTAGTGAGGTTCGGAATGAATCTTATTATTATAGAAATCAAAACTCATTAATAATATGAATTTTAATTTTAAATTGTGTGAAATTATCATCAAACAAGTTCTTTATCGCACTTCATGAATCATGAATTAGGCATTTTTTTTCTATCTATTTTCGTATTAGTGAAAGTAACAATAAATTCAAGTTAATTATGTTTTATGTAGTCTCTGGTTAAAGTCTATCCCCTTCATATCTTGGCTATATGATTTGTGTACAATCATGCTTTAAGTCAACTGTTCTCATTATGTTTATAATACTTCAAGTAGACTTAATTTAAACAACTTGTTAATTTTATTCAATTAATTTGAGTTCTTCTTTGTAAAGATGTAGACATAGATATCAAAATTAAGATTGGTTTTATCTCTTAATAAAATTATAGATTATTGATATGTCCTTATTAGAGAATCAACTGATATCTCTCAAGTTATTGGTCCTTAATAATTACTTGTTATGAACTACATGTCCTGACGTCCAATTAATATAGTATCATAATATTCATTTAACTTACTATTTCCTGTGTATCCTAAACGATAGTTCTCTGTTAGAATTTAACACCGATTTTGCGACTTCAATTATAAGATTAAATTTTTGGTTGAGATGGTTTTTTGATATGATATCAGAATCAGTATGATCAAAAGGTCATGTGTTCGAACCCTATTCCCGACCTTTTCATTTTAAAGGGAAATATTAACCCAGATATGGGAATACCTCCTTTTGGCTTAGATGGTTAATAATTTAGAGTGGGAGTTTGTTTCTCTTAAGACTTTGTATTAACCTATATATTCTTAATTTATGGCTCATGGGAGCATAATTTTATGATAAATCTTCATACAAAAATAGACTTAAATGTCAAGTAAACATAAAGTTGACAATAAAGAGCTATAGGAATACTCTGTATTTGATTCAAATAAACGGCTCTATACAAGTTGAAAGGGTCCTTCTAGTTAGACTTGTAAAGTAGTTCGGGTCCTATTGGTTTCAGATTCGTGTTTGTGTCACATATTAACAGGTTATGAACGTGTCAACCCAAACTCGACCCAACTAAATCTCATATCGTGTTCGTGTTGACTCGCTTACATATATTGGTTATCAAGGGTCAATCTTAACCTGTGAATTTCGTGTCAGATCTGTGTCGGATTTTCGTGTCATGTCAATACTTGGAAACAGTAAGTATATTTATGTGATAAATGGCCAATAACAATTAAAATTAAACTAGTAAACATGTCATTCGTCTCGAGTTATAGTTTAGAGAGCTAGCTCACCTCAAATCCAACTCAATTAAATCTCGTGTCGTATTCTTGTCGACCCGCTTATATAAATGGATAATTAAGTCTCAACCAAAACTCATTAAATTCGTTTCGGGTCTGTGTCATATATTTGGATTGTCTCATTGTAAGTTTGTATATGATTCATAGTATTTGACAATTACAAATTGTTTTACGTGACAAGCCTTATGGTAAAATACTATAATACGGACATATAATTATATACTCTCTCATATTCAATGTATTTTTCCCCTTTCATTTAGGCTCTTAGATTAAGAAATAAATTTTGACCACACAAAACACACTACCTCACAAAAAAAAAAATTAGACCACACAAAACACACTACCCCACATCCAAAATAGGAATAAGGGAAGAAAACATGAATAACCCAAAAAGAAAATAAGGAAGAATATCATGAATAGTAGAGAGTAATATCAAATTGTTGAAATATTATTGTTTTGAGTTTTTTTTTAAGACCTATATATCTTATGATGTAAGATGGGCTTTCTGTAGTATTGTGTTACGGCTGGATAATTTAAATGGGCTTTACACTAATCATTTTGAAAGACCAAAAGCCCTTCAAGTTTCAACAAACCTATAGCATTAGTCATTATCCCCTAATGTTTAACGAAACTTGGTCGGATCCAGTCAGAAAAGTCGAGATTGGCCCACAAAAATGATTGAACTCAATTTAATCCCAACCTACCACCATTTGAGTCATCTATACAATCTAATTAAAATGGTACGTAAAATATCAATTTTTTTTTTTTGACAGCAGTAAAGATAATGTAACTTACACGATACTAACCCGACTCTCTAAGACGGGATTTATTATTACATTATTTGAATGAGAAAGAACACTAAGACTATTAGGCAAATGAGGTTTCTTGCAAGGACGATTGGAGGTAGCCAATTGAGCAAACGTTTCTTTTCTCTTATTTGATAACTGAGCTTCAGGGAAGTACCTGTAACAAGACACACTTACGCCACGAGGACGTAGGAATTTATGGGAGAAAATATCAAAATTAATGTAACATGACAATATCATAATTCACTTATATATACAACTTATTGTGATTCGTAAATTTGAAACTTAGTTAATTCAATTGACGAACAACTCTTCACATACAAGCTGTTATATAGACAAATGATTGTTTAACTCCAAGGTTATCATTAATCATTAATGACTATGAATTTCCATTAGTGATACTAATTCTAAATATTTATAATGCTCAACCCAATAATCATATTATCCTTTTTATAATTGAAAAATCAAATCAAATGATTTGGTGTTACTAGCATAGTACAATTGAGATGTACAAACAATAAATTTATGTAAATTAAAGAGAAGCACGTGTATATATGTATATGTAAAATAGGCAGATTTACAAAAACTTATTCCCATCAATGAAATAGATGTAAATCAATGTCATTGATTAGCAGATACCATATGGATGTTGCATACCTTAGACGATTCCGTGATTTTCACGGGTGTTAAAATTAGTTATCTAACTTAAATGTGATCAAAATTTAATTTAAATAATTTTTTTTGTTATGTAATTTTTCATTGTAACTTCACTAAAATATTATATTTTGTGAATAATTTTTCACCAATAAATAAATATAATACAAAAAAATTTGACTTCTAATAATAGTAAAATATTTAATTTACTTAATTTCAAGAATAAGATATATATGTGGTTAATTACACGTTAAGAGAAATCGTTAAGAAAAATTTAGGGAGTCAATTTGTTACATTAATAGGTTAAACCCAAATTCTCATTGAAGATGGGCATTATCCGTTACAAGCTGAAAACGGATAGTGTCCCTCTCACAATATGCAAGTGGGAAGACAAGTGGATGACAAATGGATCCTTCCACTTTCCCTCTTACTTGCATATTGTGAGAGGGGCACTATCCCGTCTTCAGCTTGTGACGGATAGTGCCCGTCTTCAGTGAGACAAGATGTAGGTTAAAAGGCTCAATTGCACATAATATCAAAAATATAGGGGTGATTTGCTATATTTCACGATTTTATTGCGTTTCTTAAACTTATTGATTTAGTTACAATATATACAAAAAAAATTGAACATTGTTTCTTATAAATAAGAATTTTAGGATTCATATCTAAATAATAATTTTGACTTCTAGTAATAGTAAAATATATAATTTACTTAATTTCAAGAATAAGATATGTAGTTAATTACATGTTAATAGAGATTTAGGGGGTCAATTTGCTACATTAAAGGTTAAAAGGCTCAATTACACATAATATCAAATTTATAGGGGTGATTTGCTATATTTCACGATTTTATTATGTTTCTTAAACTTATTGATTTTGTTAAAATTTATTTTAATTTCTATTTTTTTGTATCCTCATCATCATTTGGACAAAAATTATGAGTTTGTTCGACAATGTAAAAATCGCGCCTCCAAAAGACAACTCATTTCTACGGGTAGTGGCATAACCATAAAATTTGAACAAGTATAGTCTTAATGTAATTTTTTTGGGGCATGTTCCTTTAGACTTTAAGTCTCTCTCTTTAAACTCAGTTTAAATCTTAGAAATTCAGTTTAAAAAAGTCCGTTTTATAAGTTTAGTTAAGCTCTTAAATCATGTTCTTTTAGACTTAAAGTCATTCCCTTCAAGTTTAGTTCAGCCCTCTAAATTTAGTTATGAAAACTGAAAAGTCCACCTCCTGTAAGTTTAATTTAGCTTTTATAAGTTCAATTTTAAAAAAAGTTCAGTTAAGAAAAATCCAGCTCTCATAAGTTCGTTCAGCTCCAATAAGTTCAGTTCAAAACAATCTAACTCCTATACGTTCAATTTTAGTTTAGATCTTATAAGTTAATTTAAGAAAAGTTAAGTAAAATTCAATCCAACAGAACTAGGCCTAAGTCCAAAAAAACAAAGCCTAATTATAATATACTCCATCCGTCCCGGTGAATTGTTGTCCTTTCACTTTGGCACAAAGACCAAGGAAAGACGGATGGACCATTTGTTGTTCCACTTAGTGGTAACAAGAAGACAAAAGTTCAATTGAATGATCAAATTACTCATATGACTAATGATTTAATTTGAAACCTAAGTTTTGATTAAGTTAATTCGGCCAAGTAAAACCCTACCTACCATTTTACAATCATATTTCAATGGAACTCAAACTCTTCCTTTTTCCTCCATTACCGAGTCACTGAATCCATGCCGAAGGAAAAGCTCAAGTCTTCAGTGAACCCAATGGCTAAACGAGTTGAGTCCGGATTCGATTCGGGCGAGGAGCTTGAAGTAATCAACCCACATGGGTTCGATTCGCCTGATAGTATGATCTCAATTAAGCATTCTAGAGATGGGTTTGCTTCCAATTTGATTAATTTTATTAATGAAGATGAGAAAAATTCTGATCTTGAATATGAGGTGAAATTTTCATTACTTTTTTAGGGTAAAAATTGAAACCTTTTGAATTTTAATGGAGTTTTTGTTTTATTTGCTTATAATATTATTAATACTGTAATCAATTGGATATGCGGGTTTAATTTAGTACCCGAGTGCATCAATGGCTCCCGCAAATTGTGGGGTAAGGGGGGTTTTGATGTAAGCAGTCTTACCCTTGTGCTAGCAACACAATGAGGCGGTTTCGTTATGACCCAAAATAATTTTTTTGATCAAAGTTAGTAAGGTTGAACCTGATGAGGTAATATGGTGCAACTGTTGACAATTAGGACTTTTGGAAGATTAATTTAGGGTTTTGGAATTTGGAAGATTAATTGAGGGTTAAATGTGGTTGTTTGATCACAGTTATTTAAGCTTTGTTTGCCAAAGTTGGTGCATCAATCATTTTAAAACTGAGGTAAAATGTGTGTGTTGAGATATTAGTCTGAATTATCAATCAAGGATTTTGTTTGTTTCTGGCTTCTAGTACTTTATGTTTTGCATTACCGGACTTATGCCTAAGCGGGTTTCGAATGATATTCATGTTGGTCGACCCGAAAGCATTTTGAGATTAAGACTTTGTTTATTAATCAAGGGCTTTGTATGGTTGCTTACTTGGTTGTGTTGTGATGGAAAGTTGTCTCAAAATGAAATAAATTTGGAGAAGTTGCAAAGAATAGCTAGCACTGGATTGCCTGGCGGAGGAAGCCTCCGAGCAACTATTTGGAAGGTAATAATATGATGATTTTCCATCTTATGATGACTATGAATCTTTGTTAGTAATCCTTGTTAGTGAATGTATGTGAGAAGTTCTACTTGGTTTACGTAGTGTCCGATCATTTATATTCCCTTTGAGCTTAATTGTAGACTGGTAGTGCTTATAATGAGTTGTGCTAGTAACGACGGGTTTAGTGAGTTTGATGGGTTAAGTGCATATGTTGTTTTCTATGAGCTTAATTGTAGACTGGTAAATGATTATCTGGACATGTTTCTCTCTATTTCAACCTATTTGAGCATATGTCAGAAGGAATGTGCATATAAATGTGAAGCCTTAGTTTGATGATGAAATCATTTCAATGGGTGTTCCTTGAGCTCCAAGCTCTTGGCAAATTCTTAGACAGCTACTTGGTTGGCCGGTTTGCTCGCTTATATAGGATTCACTGTTTTTTGTTAGCTTCACATTAAGGGGTCGTTGGCTCAAGAAGACGGAATGGAATGAAATATGACACCATGGGGTATGCGGTTCTAAATCCGTGCTTCCTTAAAGTTGTTTGGTTTGTTATAAGTTTGTAGAATGGAGGAACGGAGTTTGAACCCTCCGGGGGGGGGGGGGGGGGGGGGGGGGGGGGGGGGGGGAGAGCAGGTATGTGATTAGGGGTTGAGTGACGTTAGAATCCGTTAGGTAGCTACCTACATTCCAAAATACATCACCCAAACAATTGAATGAATGTCTATTCCAAAGGGAGCCAACCAAACACCCCCTAAGCGGATTGAATTACTCCGTATAATTTGATGAGGAAATAAGACAATCTCGAAGCATGGAAAACTTACTATATTCATTTTGTTCTGATGACAACTTTTTCTTGTTGTTGCAAGCTTTGTTCCTGCTGTCATAAGTTCTCATTTCCACTTTAGCCAAAGATTCGCCATTTTTTTTTCGATCAAAAATGAAATAAGAAACATGTCTTATATTCTCACTAGACTTGTTTAACCTCTTTTTATTGTGAAGTAGCAATCATTCAATGTGATTCTCGACAGTTTTTATATCCAAGAACAGCCACTTTGTGTTATTAACACAGTGACAACTGGGTATGACCGCATACATCTGACCCCATTGTTTGCTAGAGCCCTTGAGGCACCTTGGTTATATGTTCTTTTTCCCTGTTTTAATAGTTCGTAGCTTTTAGTTGGTTGGATTTGTAATAGACTACAGCTATATTGGTAGGCCTTTTTTCAGCTCTTACTGTTTGAATGTACTGTAATACTTGATGTTCTGCAGCACCATCTTTTGAAGCTCCTCTTTCTTTGAGTTTCTTATTTCTTATGACAGTTATTTTGTTTTATGTACTATTTATTTTAGCAGGCTTCATGATTTGATCATTTCATACTTGCAGCTTCTCTTAGGGTATTTACCGCCTTCGAAAGATGCTTGGCAGAATTCATTGAGTGAGAATCATTTAAAATATGTGAAGCTAAAAGAAGAGTTTCTTCTTGATCCGGTAAAATTCAGCTTTTTGATCTTACTGGAAAATCGGATCACGTTTACGAGTGCTATTTCTATCTTGAGTTTCTGTTGAATGAGCTATTTCTTTCATAGGCAGTCACAATATTCAAGTTCTAAAGAGGCATCAAGCTCTGGTGAGTGTGGTGACCGTTACAATGGATCACTTAGAAGACAGGATGTATCTAATGAAGATCATCCACTTTGCCTTGGAGAAGCTAGCTCTTGGAAAAAGTTCTTTGAGGTATATATGGATAATGTTTAAAGTTTTTTTTTTACTTAATTTACGCTAAAAAATTTATAGGATCGCAAAACCAGCTCATTAATGCTATAGTTTATTTTAAGCAGGTATCTTGTAAAACGGTTTTATACTAAATTATTTTAAAATCATACACTAAAGTTACATTTCCCCTCTTATAAACTATGGTAGCTATTCAAAGTTGGGAAAATACGGTATTAAAACCGCATTGCGCAAGAATTTTGATTTTTTTTTAATCTTGCACCATTCGGATTCAAATTAAAAAGGACAGAGGCCTGCCCAAACCCTCCCTTAGTTTTAACACCCCTGAATTTCTAGGTAACCAAACTCGAGACCTCTAGTTAAGCTAGATCAACCCTTATCATGGTCCATCACCCCTATAACTAAATGAGAAATACATAGGAGGTTGGGTTGATTACACATGTAAGACCGTTTTGTACAAGACATGCTCCAAGTTCTGTATGTGTTTGCTAATTCGGGGAAGTGCATATGTTCACAGTACATTCAGGTTGACGAGCAAATTGATCTAGACCTGCAGCGTACACACCCTAAACTGAGGTTCTTTTCTGGGGACTCGTCACTGAGCAACAAAAATAAGGTATCTGAATTTAGCGTGCTCTTATACATTTCCATTTTATACGCTTAAACTCTTTTACGCATTGTCATTATGCGTAGACTTGAATCTTGATGTATGGTATAATCAGGAATCGATGAGAAACATACTTCTTCTGTTTGCAAAGCTCAATCCTATGATTCGTTACGTGCAAGGGATGAATGAGGTCCTGGCGCCAATATACTATGTATTTAGTACTGACACTGATGAAGAAAATGCTGTAAGAAATACATATTTCAGCTGCTGTTGCCTTTTCTTTTTCGCCTTGTTTTGCTTTCAAGTTCTGCTTTACTAACAAGAAGCTTTTTTTATTTTTTATCCTAATATGGATCGGTCTCTATCGTGAGACGGTTTATTATGAGGATTTGTGACTATACTTTTAGACTTTAAATTTCGTCAGCGGCCGTTTTTGTTAGTAAACATTTTTGGTGACCCTTTTTTCATACTTCGCATTATACAAATGCAGGTCAGTGCAGAAGCAGACAGTTTTGGATGTTTTGTTCGACTCTTAAGTGATTCTGTTGATCACTTCTGCCAACAGTTGGACAATCATAGCTCTGTCGGAATCCATTCTACACTGTCTAAGCTCAATGAGATGTTAAAAGCCAACGATGAGGAGCTATGGCAGCATCTTGAATTTCATAGCAAGGTAACTCTTCCTGAAACTCTCAAGGCATGATATAAAACATTTGTTAACTTGGGGTATCAGCGGCTGCTTAAAGGATTTTTCATGTTAATTAACGCGCCTATGCTGATATGTTAAAGCCTTAAAGAGATGCAAAATGAAGGCTTATATTAATAATTGGTATAGGGAAATATTTCTATTAGGAACAATATTTGACTGGTTCATGACATGCGAATTACTGAGATTTGGTGGTGTTGGTCATCGATAAATATACGAAATTTTGGCTCGGATAGACACAAATTTTTGGGTAGGGGATTTTCAGCAGATAAGCATACGGGGACACATCTTCAAAACAAAAAAAAATATACTTGAAATTTTGAAATATACTAACCAAAACCAAGCTGCAATAAACCGCGTGCGTCATTAAATAACTACAACGATTGATGGCCTCGCCGCAAATTTAATACCATGGTTCCGGACCTTTAATGGAGGGATGTAATGGGTGCTATGATTGGTTATTTATAAGAATTCATGCTGGAGTGAACCTAACTTAGGACGGCGACTCTGTGTAGCAGGTTACCCCCCAATTTTATGCATTCAGATGGATTACATTACTGCTCACTCGAGAATTTCCATTCTATACTGTATTGAGAATTTGGGATTCCCTTTTAAGCTATCCTTCTGGTGTTCAGGTCCGTTATACTATTTTTCTTAACTTCTTATTACTTGTGAAGATAACCGCAACACAGTATTTGCTGTGTATTACAGTATGAACTCAATTAGTTCATTTTACAGGACATGCTTCTACGGGTCTGTTGTGCAATGCTACTATGCATAAAGCGAAGATTACTCGAGGGCGATTTTGCAGCCAACTTGTATCTCTTACAGCATTATCCTCAAGTCGACATCGAACACCTTCTTCAGGTAGCTCGAGATATCAATCCCGATTCCCCTACATTTCGTTTGTCGCTTTAAGATCATTTTCCTGTCTCTAAGTACAGTAAAGGTCTAAACCCTGATCAACTTTGTAGTAAACTAATCAAAACTTATCAATATTGAATAAGAGCCTAAATCATGATTTAACTTGTATAAAGCTAAACAAAAGTGATCAACTTCTGAATTGTCATTTGTCACATTTTACTTTTCTCTTCCCATCATTTCTCTTGTTAGCTGTTAATAGTCATCTATGCTACCCATTCTCTTTTAAAAGTATTTCCACGAGTGACTTCTCCGTCTCGCTTTGTTATCCAAGAGTCAAGTGACGAGTCCTGAAATTGGGTATGTGAGTTGATATGAAGAGTTTACAGTCGATTGATTATTACTGTCTTCAGTTACTCTAGTTAACAGGTTCTTGAGCATTTCAGCTTTTCAGGTGTGGGTCATAGACTCATAGAGTCATAGTCTATGTTGCTCAGACTCGGTTATAAGTATTCAACATGGGTACGTGTCCAAGTGTCGGATTCGTCTAATTTAGGAAAAAAAAATCATGTTTTTGGTCTAAATGAAGTGTCCGATTGTCTCTTACTGGGCCTGACGGTCGAGTGTCCGACACTGGTACACAAGGTAATATTGAAGAGCCATAGGCCCATAGCCCATGCATAGGCCATAGGAATCCTGGACTTGTTGCAACAAGTCATTCAACCTTTGGATAATTCACCCTTGTAAGATAAGAATATGCTTTTATTACTTGAAGAAGAGATACTAGAAAGCAACTCTTGCAATATAGAGAGCAAGTAGTTGGTTGTATTTTATACTCGGAATTCGGAAATGCAGTGGAGTAAATTAAAATGATATCCTTAACCGTACGTGCCTTTTATTTTTACCAAAATATCAATCCGTCGCACTCGTGGGCATAATTTTTGCCATGGTCGAATTTTTCTAAAAAGTTTGAAAACTACTCATCTTTAGCTGATGAGCAGGTCTTGGTTGTGATGATCACAAGTTCGCTTATGACCTCTCACAACCCCTTTTCTTTATAACCCATTTTCTTTATAACGTTATTTAAACCGATTATAAGACGTTACAAATTTAAATAAGAATTTGGCCTTAGACTTACCAATGTATAATATGGAATTAGATGATTTTGTGATTATCAAGTTATCTACTTGCTTGCTATTTAATTTGAAGACATTTTATAGGGTCCCTCATGTATGCATGTACTGCTAGTCTTCCTAATTTAAGTGAGAATTTGCAATGTATGTATTCTTTGCGTGGCTGCCAATTATAGTAGCTGCCTTTGAATGACTTTGTCATGATTTCACCTTTTTTTTGTTCCTTTTCTTTTGTTAGTGGAGGCTTTCTTTGAATTAATCACACTGGTAAGACTTAAGAGTAGTGTAAGACTCAAAGGAGTAAAGTATTAACAATATATCTACTATATCTCAAGACAATCAATTAGTGAAGCAATCAATCTAATTATAGAATGATTTTTATTCTACATATATTCTTCTAAGAGGCTCCCATTACCCAGAAAGTCTTGCTTGAGTTAAGCCCTCCTCACAAAGAACAAGTGGGAGTGCAAGTGGGGGGGTTCATTTGTCCCCCACTTGCCTCCCCACTTGCACTTTGTGAGGAGAGCTTAACCCGTCGTAAGCTTGCGACAGGTCGTCCCGTCACAAATGAGAATTTGTGCCAATTACCCATTACTAGCCTTCTTTAGCTAGCATCCTTCACACATGGTCTATAGCATCCTTCGCACCTGGTCTATAACATCCTTCGCTGGAAGATTTTTACTTTCCTGTCACGGGCCCTCCTCAATGTGTCCATCCGCAGCAACAGCTTTCAAGATCAAACGACCGCAAATTCTCTTTCTTTGGCTTGCTTGAAACGAAACCGTTGACCCTGGCTCAAAGAGAGTGCTTACCCGGGCGCGGCACTAGTCTGACTGTGCTTTCCTGGCTGTTGGAATACCCCCCCCCCCTAAATTCCCTTCATTTATTAAAATTAAAGTAAAGAAATTCCGTGAGAAGAGCACAGTAAGAACAAGAATTAGGTCAGGTGGTAAGATTTTTCATGTTTCAAGTACGAGGCTGGGGTCGATTCTTATCCGCGAAATAATGCGCTCTTTTGAAAAAAAAGAAAAACTGTTAATTTGGTCTAAATAATTCAAGCTCCGGTTCTCTCCGAACCAGTAAACTGAATTAAAACATTTTAATTAAAAGACTGATTGACAACCCAAAAGAAGTAACAATTGGTCTCATGAAAGACGGGGTATATCCGTCTTCAATGAAGACGGATAAGATTCCCTCTCACAAGGAGGCAAGTGGGGTGCTAAATGGATCTTCACTTGTCCTCCTACTTGTTTCTTTGTGAGAGAGGATCTGACCCGTCTTCATTGAAGACTGATATGTTCCGTATTTAATGAGAATTTGTGAAAAAGTAATCAGAAACACACTCAAAGTACCATTAAATTTAAACCAAATATAAAATGTAGACAAATGATATGATTGAGAAAGAATGCTTATGAGTTATGGCCAAAAAAAAAGTGTCTCATTTATCTAATTAATATCTTAGGTTTATTATTTAACTTGTTTTAATTGTAAGATAAATATACCCTCTTAAAAGAAACGACGGTAATCAAATACATTGTAGATTGTCATACCATTTTGCTCGTGACCGCCACAAGCTTATGACCTCGTAGGGTTCTCCTCCCACTGACTCTTCCATTAGAGACATAACCTTTAGTAAGATAATAATGCCGTCACAAATAAGAATTGGTGTTAAATCTTAGGCTTACTATCCCATGGTAATAAGTCTTGCTTGTGACGGGGCGATCCGTCGCAAGCTTGCGACGGATCAAATCCACCTCACTGGTTCTTTGTCCTCCACTTGCCCCCCTCCACTGGTTCTTTGTGAGGGGGGTTTGACCTGTTGCAAGTTTGCGACGGATCGTTCCGTCATAAATGAGTATATGTGATTCCATGGTGACATGTTTGCAAAAAAAAATGGATTGACAGTAGACTCGTGTACACAAAGACGTAGAGTAAATGGGACACATGAGATGACAAATACTTCCTCCATTCAACTTCACTCTACCACTTTTTTTTTACACTATTCATAAGCGATCATATAATTGCAATTTTCTCTCAATATATAAGTAAAAAATATATTCATGTGTGATCTTGTTTGATTCGTCTTTACGAGTACATTATTAATATCTAACTTTTATAATTTTTGCAAACACGTAACTAACGATATTTACCGTGAAAAACACGTCTCGGTAAATGTGAAATTTTTTTTTTTGGTAGAGTGGAGTTGAACGGAGGAAGTAATTAAGTCTTACATACCGACATATAGTTGGAGAGTTATGATTAGTCCACGTGGACCAATGAGAAAGGAATGTGATAAAGTGGGCCATTCTAATTTATGTCCACTTAATATCTGCATTATTTTGGACCAACCACGACTCACGTTTCTCTCGTTACCCATTCGATCCACTTCATCACTTTACTTCTTAACATGTTGTGTTCATTTATTTAGATCGTTATCTCATTGAAAACGGTGATATCTGTTTTTGCTAAATACGAGTCGAGGATAAGTGGAGAACTAAATGGATCCTTGCTTGCTTTCCCACTTTCCCTGTGTTTATTGAAGACGGATATACACCACCTTTAATGAGAATTTGTGTTAGACCAATTAGTCTTACTTGTTAAAAGAACACAAGAAAAAAAAAACTTATTTTCTGTTAGCAAGATGCTTCCTAATTTTGAACTAACAATGAAAACAAAAATGTATTTTGAAACTATTACTACTCAAAACATAAATTTTATATGATTGATATACTAGTATTAAATCTCCCATATAAACAATGTTTAGTTTTAAAGTTAGAAGATTAACAAGAGGCGATCGTGAGACTTATGTTACAATCACCTTTATCACAATTTTGAATTTAGGCTTAACTTTAAGGCTAAATTCTCATTTAAAAAGGGGAATATTTGTCTTAAGTTTAACACGGGTCGAATAATCTGTATAAGACAAGAATATAACTCATAGGGAAAATCAAAAGATTTGTCGTAGTGAAATTAATTTCCGTAAAGTAAATTAAACCATAATAGTGCCACGTAACTTAGATATGGAGTTTTAAGACAACTCTATTTGCATTAATATTCTTCATTTCCTTTATTAGTCCCCACATTCAACTAAACTAATCCTTCATGCTTATATTAATGCATACTTTTCATGCAACTTGGACTTCATTAACATCTTCTAGATCACTTTTATAAGGTGTTTTCATATCATTCTATACTTCATCATCCAACTTTTCTTTTACTCTTCACTTAAAACAAGTGAAGAAAACCAATATCAAACCTTGATCACTTTGTTACAGGTAATTAACACAAGCTTTTTACATAGTTGCATACATGTGAATTAAGAAAAAAAGATTATATCGGATGTACTACTTCAGACTAGTATTAATTTGAGTTTTTATGCTTTTTTTTTCGAGCTTTTTAAAGTTTATAAATTAAATTTTAAATCTTATATGTGATTTATTTTTAGTTTTATTGTAATTTTTTTTGAGTTTTATGTTCAAATTAATGAATTCAAAAAATTTATATTAAAATTTATAAATTTTAATACTACACTCGAAATTTTTATTGTAAAACTCAAAAACTACATTATCTGTGATAATACGTCAGATGTACAATCCAGTTACTGAATTAATTATGTGATAAAAAAATTCCTAGGAAATTCTTAATATTATCTCTATGTTTTTTTGAAGATAAATCTGTATATATGGCAAAAATACTACTTCATGGAACTCTTCATGTCACCATATATGAGGCTGATCGGCTCTTCGGCAGTAGCGGCCGCAACTTCTTTCACAAGGTATATATATATGGTGTACCCTTAAATTGTCATTAGTACAAAAATTCTCTTTTGTGATGGACAATATCCGTCTCAAGCTTGTAACGTGAGTTAAAGGGGTAAGTGGAATGGGTTGTGACTTGTGAAATGTCTCTTGCTTGTGACCGTCACAAGTAAGACGGACTGTTATTTCTAAGCTGCAAAGTTTTGCTGTTCTTCATTGTTAGTTGAAGTCATTAGACATTGATGTCAACTTTTTTTTAGTCTATATGGTTGGTAGGCAGTTGAACCACTATGTTTATGTTTTTTTTTTTTTTTTTTAATTAATTTAATTTTATCTTAAACTAATTATTATAATTAGATTGAGACTTCTTTGGTAAAATTAACCCAACTGGCTACTGATTAAATGAGTACTGTTATTAGTGAATGGTTATAACTTATAAGCGGTTTTCAGTTCGATGGTCTGATTTAAGAATTTGTTTATGTTTTAATTTGACAAGATAATGAAACGGATAAAGTTCAAAATTAAAATTGACTAAATAATGATACGGATATATTTCAAAATTAAAATTGAGTTCACGGGTGGATCTAGGATTTAGACTTTAGAATTTAGATACCTATATATTCCATAATATGGAGTAGTTATTTGTCTAGTAAGCGAATTGTACAAGTTTTCTTAAATTCATAGTGTCTCGTCTCATTTTCTCGTAATATATTGCGATTCAAGTTAGCTTTCATAAACCTCGGATTTTGAGCATAACCTTATGTTCATTTAGTTCCGATGATCAACTCATCAATGATCCGAATATTTTGTCACTCAAATGTGTGAGTGCTGATCCAAATTTAATTATTGAATTATTCAATGATTGAATTAGTTGGTATTCTATAAACTATATGGAGAACATGTGTAGAATTAAGTTAGAAGTAATTTAGTTAGTTCATTCATATACTTCATGTACTATCATAGTCTCAGTCTTGACATTTAGTTATTTTTTTTCGTTTTAACTTCACAAGCAAAAGTACGAATGTCAACTAGCATAAATGGTAAAGTCATGAAAGGTCAATGTGATGACATGGGTTTAATTACCAATTTACCATTAGCATCAAAATCATCTTTGTCGCTCCCTTAAAAAAAAAAAAAAAACTTTACAAGTAAAAGTTAGCCATGTAATTGTTACTCTCCTCCCCTCTAAAAACATATTACGATTATCGATTCATTTATTCTAAATAAGAGAGATGCTTATTAGTTGATTACTGATTATTGGTGCCATGGCTATAATGTTTTGTTTCAGCTTAAAGAGGGAGTAGAAAGTATAATAGGGGATGACGCAGGGAAACTCTACGCGACAGTAGACATTGAGGGAGCTAGAGTGGGTCGAACCAGGCTTCTCGAGCACAAGGACTCAAACCCGAGATGGTACGAGCAGTTCCACATCTATGTTGCTCATATGGCCTCAGATGTGGTCTTCACTTTGAAACAGGACGAGGCCATTGGAGCCACGCTCCTTGGACGAGCCTACCTTCCCGTCAGCCAAGTTATAGGTGGGGATGAAATCGACACTTGGCTCGATATCCTAGACAAGGATAAAAAGCCTATACATAAAGGGTCTAAAGTCCATGTTAAAGTCCAATTCTTTGATGTCACAAGAGATATGAATTGGGATAAGGGAGTAAAAACACCCAAGTTTCCTGGGGTACCCTACACTTTCTTCCCTCAGAGGAATCTCTGTAAGGTTACCTTATATCAGGACGCTCACGTGCTCGACAGCTTTGCTCCGAAAATCCCGCTTGCTGGTGGCAAGTTCTACGAGCAACATCGTTGTTGGGAGGATATTTTTGATGCTATCACTAACGCAAGGCATTTGATTTACATTACTGGTTGGTCGGTTTATACCGAGATTACCCTTATTCGGGACCCTAGGAGGCCGAGGCCGGGTGGAGATATGACTTTAGGTGAGCTCCTTAAGAAGAAAGCCATGGAAGGTGTTCGAGTTTTGATGCTTGTTTGGGATGATAGGACTTCCATAAAAGGGTTTAAGGAGGATGGATTAATGGGAACCCACGATCAAGAGACGGAGAGCTACTTCCGAGGAAGTGAAGTACATTGTGTGCTTTGTCCGCGAAATCCTGATAATGGAAGGAGCATCATTCAAAATATTGAAATCGGGACTATGTTCACTCACCATCAAAAGATTGTGGTCGTCGATAGTGAATTGCCTAATAAAAGAGCCGATTTGAGAAGGATTGTGAGTTTTATCGGAGGTATAGATCTCTGTGACGGTCGATATGACTCACAAACCCATTCCCTTTTTCGGACTCTTGATAATGTTAATCATGACGATTTCCATCAACCGAACTTCAAGGAAACCTCAATCAAGAAAGGCGGACCAAGAGAGCCGTGGCACGACATCCACTCTCGGTTAGAAGGCCCGGCTGCTTGGGACGTGCTGCAGAACTTCGAACAAAGGTGGAGGAAACAAGGTGGGAAGGATCTCCTTCTTAACCTTAGGGAAATGAAAGCTATATTCATTCCTCCATCTCCTGTCACATTCCCTAACGATGACGAAACTTGGAATGTGCAAGTTTTTAGGTCGATTGATGCTGGGGCCGCATTTGGGTTCCCCGAGGCCCCAGAAGAAGCTGCTAGATTCGGGCTTGTCAGTGGGAAGGACAACATCATTGATCGGAGTATCCAAGACGGGTACATCAATGCTATAAGGCGGGCGAAGAGGTTCATCTACATTGAAAACCAATACTTTTTAGGAAGCTCATATTCCTGGAAACCGACTGATATAGTCCCGGCTGATATTGAAGCCCTGCATCTTATACCTAAAGAGCTCTCATTAAAGATTATTAGTAAGATCGAAAAGGGTGAGAGGTTTACGGTTTATATTGTGGTCCCAATGTGGCCTGAGGGGTTTCCTGATAGTGGTTCAGTACAAGCTATTTTGGACTGGCAAAGGCGAACCATGGAGATGATGTACTCTGATATAACCCTGGCTCTTCGAGCCAAGGGGATCGAGGCTAGTCCGAAGGAGTATTTGTCGTTCTTTTGTATAGGTAACCGAGAGGTCAAAAAAGATGGAGAGTATGAACCGGCTGAGCACCCTGAACCTGGTTCAGATTATAGCCGTGCGCAAGCTGCTCGGAGATTTATGATCTATGTCCATGCTAAGTTGATGATAGGTAAGCGCATCATAACTCTATGATCCAAAGTGATAAAACTAATCCAAAGTGAAGCATTGCAATATTTTTGATGATGACAGGTTACAATTTCTGATTGTTCTCATTTCAGACGGGTGGTATCCGTCTTAATTTAAGGCGGATAAAATGTGATAATTTTCTGATAAGAAGTTGCCAACAGTTTATCAGAGATTGGCAATTTTAGTTTTAACTTTTTATCATTAATATTAACTTTTTATTATAAAATGGCGACATTTTTCTTGTCAAGTTAAGAACGTCTGAATTGAAAGTTTGTGATTGTTCCTACATATGACTAAGTGACTAACATTCTAACTATTTTGTTTTGACATGTTTCAGTTGATGATGAGTACATAATCATAGGATCGGCCAACATAAATGAAAGATCGATGAACGGAGCTAGAGACTCGGAGATAGCCATGGGAGCATACCAACCGAACCAAATAAACCACATGAATCAACCAGCAAGAGGCCAAATCCACGGGTTAAGGATGTCATTATGGTATGAACATATGGGATTACTCGAAAACACATTCCTTAATCCGGAAAGTGAGGAATGTTCTAAGAGAGTTAATCAAATTGCTCAAAAGAATTGGGAGTTATACTCTTCTGACTCCTTAGAACATGATCTTCCTAGTCATTTGCTTACTTATCCAATTGCGATCTCTGAGGACGGAGACGTTAATGGGCTTCCTGGTACCGAGTTTTTCCCTGATACGAAGGCTAGAATTCTTGGCAGGAAATCGGATACACTCCCTCCTATTCTCACCACCTAAGAGGGAGTTTATGTGTGTGAGACGAGGCGCCAGACTAGTATAATAATAAAATAATGAGAGGGGTATTCGAATTTGGGACTTCGAGGTGCTCGGTTTTTTACTAGTATAATGCATCAAAACGTTATAGCAAGTACAGGGACTATATATATGTTCTGTAGTAGTTGCTTCTGTAAGGGTGTTGGACATGTAAAACTTGTGATTTTATGTTTGATGACTATTGTATTGTACTTATTGTGTGTGAATGTGTGATCACTCTGAACCTGGCAAACGGGTGATTGAGTCCACTTTGAGTCGGGTCAATTCGGATTCGGATTGTTCGGGTTTGCAAGAATAAGAATCGAATCGGGTCATTTCAGATTCGGGTCCTTTTTGGGTGAGCTATTTTCAATTTATTTTGGGGTAGTCATTTGGGATAATAAACATTCTGGTCGGGTTGAAAATGGCGGGTCAATTAGAGTTTTGGGTAGATTCGGGTTGGGTCAGTTTTATCAGGTTTACTGTGAATGCTTCATTAGTGTAAAGTAATGTCAATTATTTGTTACTCCCTCCGTTCCAGTCAATTGTTATTCTTTCATTTTGGCACAAAGACCAAGGAAAGAGTAATGAACCATTTGTGATTCCACCTAGTAGATGGCAAGTGGACAATAGTCTCATTAGGTAATAAAATTACTCATAAAATACCTTCTTAATATATATTCCCTAAGTCCCGGTGAATTGTTGTCCTTTCATTTTGGCATAAAGTCCAAGGAAAGAGCGGTGAACCATTTGTGGTTCCAGTTAGTGGATGATAAGTAGACAATAGTCCTATTGGATGATCAAATTACTAATAGAAAATTTTCCTAATATAGAAAGGACAACAATTCACTGAAACACAAAAAAAAAGAATAGGACAATAATTAACCGAAACGGAGAAAGTAAAGGATAACAATTTATCGAGATATCTTATAAATGAATAGGACAAAAAATAACCAGAACAGGGGAGTATTAATTTCTTCAGTTGATTCATGAAAAGTCAAATAACATCATCTTAGGATATCTCTTACTTATTAAGGCAACAATCAAATAAGATTTTGGGATGATCCTCACATAAAATTGTTGATGGGTGAGCCTTGCAATTTTTCAACAATTTTCAATCGAAAGAAAAAATTATTAAAGGTGCATTTACTTCCCAAGTCCCCACTACTTTAAACTACCTACAACAATATACAAACTACAAATATAAAGAAAGTAAAATTATTTCAATAAGAGATTAAATTATAAAGTGGGCGATCTATTTTAATACATTACTAGTCTTAAACTTGTGCAAATTGCACGGGTCTGTTGTTTTAATTAGTTTAATTATAAAAAGTTAGAAAAATAATCATGATTAATTTTTGTATCGAATCATGGTTATGACAATATATTGCACAAACTTATAACGGTTTTTCTAACGCGTGCTTTAATGACACACATTAATAAGCGATTGAAATTTAAGAATACAATTGACATACATGATTCCGCCGTGTCCGCACCACACTCATTATACAAAACTAATATTCATATTTTCGAAATGCGACAATACCAAATGATTACCAACATGTTTGAATATCATTGAAGAATTTGATGTTATCAAACAAATTGACAATTTGCTACTTCCATCCCAAAAATAAACAAATAATAGCTCGTAGTAAAAGAAAAAAAAAAAAGAGAGAGAGAGAGAGAGAGAACCCACGCCTAGTTCATAAACGCTATCACCCCAAACTAATATTAAGACATATTATTTTAACAAAGGGATTCGTTAGTTAATCCTATGGAAGACGGTATTGCAATAACGTAATTGTAAAAAGAAATGTTAATACAATCCTATTAGAAAGAAAAAAAATGATTACTATGGAACCCGTTTTAAGAGAACTTTGTGTAATGCCGCCTTAGTGCCTTACTCCATGTATTTGTGTAAGCCATGGATCGGAAATATTCCAATGAACTATAAAAAATTTTGTTTTTCCTACTCAAGTGAATTATTAATTGACCCGTTATAATCATACAACGAATATATATTTTTTCGTCTTAAGTGAGATAAACTCAAGCATTCTATTGTAAATAAGCCGTACCCCAAATTATTTTATTGATTGTTGCATAATAGCCCATAATTATTGACGGACATGACCCATAATGCCATAACACACATTCTATACAATGCTTAACACCCTAACCTTAAGCCTTGCTCCATCATTTCTATTGATTCTCATCTTTGACTGTGTCAGTTTCTCACCTCTCGGCAATCTCCCATTTCTATTTCTCATTTCTATTGAATTTGTTGATGTGCTCCTCTTTGTGAGGGGAATTTAACCCGTCACAAGCTTGCGACGGATCGGTCCGTCACAAATGAAAATTTGTGCTTATTATATTACTTTTTTTTTTAACGTTATGCTCTTAAAATTGTTACTAGTCATAAACTCATAATAATATTAATATTACAGTCGTCTTTTCACTATTTTTTCATTAGTACGTACTAAGATTTGTTACAAATTGTTTTGATGTTCTTAGTTTCGAGTATATGCAACATTTAATTTTTTAAGCCTAATTTTTTATTTCGTTGAATGCTCTATTTTCATAGAAAAAATTAAACATTTCATCCGTATCTGAAATAATCACAAGTTTCTCCATTAATTTTATTGTTCACACATTATTGGATGTTATAAATAATATACTGAGTTCTTTTAGCAATAAAAATAGTCAAAGAAGTTATGTGGGTACTATTCTGATATTGTATTGCGTCTTTGTTCCATCATAATAAGCAAACTACGTAACAATTAGTCAAATATTTATGTCACGAATAACAAAATGAAATTTTATTATGCTAGGTTTTCCCTTTAGTTGCTGCTCTATTGTATTGAATGTTATTTGTGTTTTTTAGAGTTCTATTTATACTCTGAATATCAAACTTATACATTGGAATTTTTTATTTGTTGACTATGTTAATTTTTATTTCATTTTCAATTTAATAATGAAAGATATTTACTAATGATATTGTTCAATCATCATTAATTAGTTCAATGATAATTAATCAGATAAATTGATGTATATGAAGTATAAAATATGAGCAGTGAACATGTTGCAGTTATTTTGTACTAATTTCATTCGAAAATAATTGTGATATCCTATAAAATTGTTTAATTAATTCCCAAGTGAGAAGTGGTTCCATAAAAATCCTACTTTAAAGAAGAGCTTGCCACATCATGTTTGTGGTTGTTCCTTTCTTAAATAAGGATATTTTGTTTATAATTGATATAATTATGCTAACTAGTCCCGAAAAAATAAAAGCCAACATTTCGATAATGGCTCAAACTACGATTGCAACTTGCAATATACTCACTTGGTTTAGAATTAACTTGCAATATATTCAAAAGGTGTGAATCCCTTCTCTATAGGTAAAATCAACCATCAATAATAAGGTCTCTTAATAAATTTATCGGTATAAAAAAATTGTACAAAACCTACTAAAATAGGTACATATACTACAATAAGATGTGCTAAAAAAAAGAGTCATGATATATGATAAAAATAAGTACGATAATTATGAAAACATGTACCAATTCAAATGAAAATAACTTCTGAATACAATCAATAATAAAAGAGATAAAAAAATGCATAAAAAATGAAATAAAAGTGATATCTTAATAACTTAGTACGACACAATCTCTTCAAAGTTTTTCAGACATAATACACATAAATAAATAGGGAGTAATTTGTAACTAATGGTGCAATAGAATATTCATTACATAATAAATTAATGATTAATAATAAGAATAAAGTGAACATTTGAAGGGCAGAAAGCCAGAAATGTCACGACCTTTGTCCTTTGGTGATCTATCTGGGACATGTGCGACTAACACACTATGTATGTAGCACATCATTGTACCATGGAAAAACCAAGTGCATGTCCTTGCCTTTAAAGTCACATTGCCTTCTCAACTTTATACATGTTAGTTGCCAGTTAGATCATGTTCTCTAACCATAATTTTGAGAGCTCATAAATTCTTGACCCGTCTTAAGTTTGCGACGGGTCACAAGTGAGACTTACTTTTCATTAGGTACAAAGAAAAGTAGGGATATTTCAATTACATACACTTTAAATCTCTTAATGCAATACTTTGAAGAAGTCAAAATGACATACGACTAGCTATATCACGTAAAAAAAACTTATGATGTAACAAAAACATCTTTATTCCCGAGTTTTCACTTTTGAGTCGAACTAATATAGACTCAATAAGTAGGAGTAAGATCGATCATATGAATAATAGGCAATATATACAAGTTATTATTCAAAATATTCTCTCATGTCTTCCATTATACTCCGTAGTATACTAACGTTATATACTAAAACAAGACAAGTCTTGAGTTCACCCCTCAGATATTACCATATTTGTTATTTTATTGGAGTAGAATATCCCTCAAAATCTACCTTTAATTTAAGCAATATGATCTTCCATCAAATGTAATTTGGACACCTTATATTCATAAGTGAAGTACTTTTTACTAATCAAACGTCATTTTGTTCAACTTTTTCCCTTCAAGCTACAAGATTAGGTTACTCTTGACAAAAGGTAAACTATTCATTAATTAAATCACAAATTTTATATTAAGACGGTCTCAAACTATGAAACGGTCCCTTTTAGAAAAAAAATAAATTAATTATTTTGTTGTTAATAAAAGAGTACTTTTTATAAAAGTGGTTAATTAGTATTACACTATAAAAATGTAAGACTGTCTCATACCAGAATACATGTAATGATTTTGGAGTATTTTACGTAATCCACGTTAAAATTAGCGTAAGAAAGTCATCATGCATCATGTTTACAAATAATTAACTATTAAAAATTAAAATAGCTACCTATTTATGCAGATGAATATCCTAAAAGTAGTCCAACATAAAATAAAAATTAATTAGCAGACTAATTAAGCTACTACCACCAACCATGGTCCAAGGCTAAGTCACATTAATCTTTCGTACCACATCTCTTTTTTGCAAGTCCTTTTCATTTTGTTAGTTTATCTCCTGATTTAATAGAAAAGTACAAAGAATATTCCTTATCATCACCAATAAATTTATACAAAACAGAAGAATTTATAATAATTTCATTTAAAATAATACGACATAATATATTTTATGATGTACTCCGTAATTTACTTTTGTAACTTGCTTATCTATAAATAAAAGACCCCTATATATGCTCGAGAAGATTACTTGGTTAATTGTTGTTTTTTTATCCCCTAAAGCTGTAAGAATTATGAATATTGTATCACGTTAAAAGTAAGCAAATGATTAAAACAGAGAAAGTATAAAATAGAAAAACATTTACTTTGGATTATATAAGGAAGTAAAAAGTTAATTAGTAGGTGTTGTCTACCCTCTTAGATAATATATCTGAAAATTGTTTGGATTAGGATTTTTTTTAATTTCTTTCCAAAAGTACTCTAAATACATATAATATTAAAACGCTTTTTTATCCCAACGTCAAAACCTGACTCTAATACCGCCCGTCTTACGTAAGACTTAAGTAATTCAAGACTAAGTCATTCCATGCATGATACATCTTTATTGATTTTATTATAAATCAATAAGGGCCTTCATTCTCTTTATTTATTTATTTTTTCATGGGGGTTGCCCTTTTTCTTGCCTTCTGGAATTAGTTGGAGGTTTCCTACTTTCCTACACTACATACATACACAGAAGACACCTTTCTACTTTCTCTCTCTAACTTCTCTCTCTACAATATTTTCAATAATGTCTTCTATTCTAACCTCTCAAGGTGTGTTCTTGGCCACTGCCATGGCTGCCTTTTCTGGTACTGTAATTCTCTTTGCATTTAAACATCAAAAATCAGGTGGTCTTCCTCCTTCTAACACCCACTTTCAAATCAACCCTATTCCCGCTCTTCGCCCTTGTCTTTCTTCAGGTACGATACTTTTTACAAATTCTCGTATAAGACGGTCTCATTAATATAACATCATAAATTCTTATTTAAGTCAGTCTCACGTTATATTAAAACACGACTTTTTATATAACATATATATCTCTTTTTTATCCAATGGTGTTCTTCACTTCTTTGTATTAAAACAAAAAGTTTGTTATTTGAAATTTAGAACTAGGTGAGTCTGTCTCATGTTACGCGACTATAATTGTATTCCATCTGTTCCCGCTATTTGTTTTTTCTTTGATTAAAATAACAATGATTTTTTAACATGTAACTTTAAGTACATGTTAAGTTAAGAAAGCTACAAAAAAACTAAAATTATTATCTTTATGATAAATTGAAATATACTACGGAGTATTACTATTACTACTTTTATTATTATAAAAAAATCGTCTTTTATTTCTTAACATGTGTCTGGTAGGCACATGTTAAGAAAATAGAGTTATTAATTTTCTTTTTAATTCTTAGTACTCTTTGTAATTTTTATTTTTGTTGATGGTGGTAGGTGAAAGAAAGGGAGAAAAGAAGAAGAAAAAGGTAAGATTTGCTGAAGATGTGGTGGATCCAAGAGGAAATAATGAAATGTTTAGGAGACAAATAAATAGCAAGTCAAGGAAGAGTAATAGAGAAAGTCAACGCAATGAAATGCCAGCAAATAGAGTTGCGTTGTACAAAGGGATTCTCAAAGATCGTGTGATTCAACGTATGGGATACTCTTATTGATTCATCATATTGCTTTCATTTTGTAACATTTTAAGAAACAAATAGGTAACTAATTAACAACATGTCTTGTTTAAGACGGTGTCATCCGTTTAAAAGTTGGATAAGTGGGGTGATTGTGAATTAATTGGGTGAGGAAAGTGATTAACTAATTTGATCAAACTTGTTGGGTGATTGTGAATTTTTTGTACAAAGTTTTGACTTTTTTTGTTTGGTGGAGTTTGGTGGGTAATATATGAAGAATTATATTACTTGATAGAATTTGTAGGAAGATAGAGTTTGTGTTGGAATTGTGATTATTAATTACTATTGGAAGAGTTTTAGTATATGGTTAGTTGTCATTAGAATTTTACGTTTATACGGAGTAATTATGTGTACGAATATTGGATGGATTTTAAGTATGTTCTCTACACTGGAATCTTGATTCACGTCATTTAAAAAAGTTTGACTCAAGAGAATCGAACCGAACTCTTTAGTCATTGACTCATTGGCCTATTAACTCTTATGACTGTGACCAAGCCCATTGCTCATTGTTAATCACGTCATGAGTTAAGAATTACAACTACTCTCACTTTAATTTGTCCCGTCGTAAGCTTAAGCCGGGTCAAGTTTCTCTCATAAAGAGCGAGTGGGGTGGAGGGGGCAAGTGAGGGGGCTCCATTTAACCCACACTGGCTCTTTGTGAGGGAGGTTTGACCCGTCTTAAACTTACGACAGATCACCCTGTTACAAATGATAATTTGTGCAAGAATTATATGCCATGTTCTATTCTTGTATTTGATGCGCAAACCATTCTACTTTGCTAAGATGACAGATTATTGTGGTATTTTCATAATTTCGCATTGTTTATTTTTCTTATTTCATTGCATCATCGTGGACCGCGTGGCAGTATATGTAAATATAAAATATTTGCTAGCCATTTAGTCAACAATATGATCCAGCAAGGCAGCAAGTTGAAGTATGTTTTTGCTAATAATTTAATGACTGGAAACACAAAGAGCCAGGTTGACTTGTGGCCGGGCCGTGCTCAACCCATTGAGCCCTTAACCGGCCCGTGATTAGGGGTAGGTTTGGGGCGCAAGGGCTGCATGGAGAGGCTACCCGGACCCTTCCTTTGCGCGGGCCAGGCTTGGCGAAGCCTTGCTAGTTTTTCCCCCTAAATTGGCAGGTCAAAGGGCAGGCCGGGTTTGAAAATTGGAACCCGGGCCTTACCCGTGGATGTGTCAATAGGGGAGGGCCGGGCAATTGTGACCCGTGAGTCGGGTTGGACCGGGAAAGCCCGTCGCTTTGGCCATGTCTACTTGAAACCTCGATAATATTTAGCATACACCAATGTCTAGTATCCGTAAAGTTTTATTGGCCTTAAGAAAATCGGTCACAGGTTTAGCTGGGCTGGGCTGGGCTGGGCTGGTCAGGCCCTTGATTTTAACAGGTTTGGCTGGGCTGGTCACAGGTCAGGCAGGCCGGGATTGACCCAAGGCGCTGATCAGGCCAAAATTGACCCCAATTACGAATCAGGTTAAAATGTCAAGAACCACATCACTTTTCTACGAAATGTGAAGACTGAGGAGGCTTGTATAACAATTTAGAGACAAAAGGGAGTACAGGTCAGTATCCTAGGTTTCGAAACCAGACTAGTGACTTTATCATCAAGATTAGCGGACATCGGAAGTTACCCTCACAACTATTCCTGGCCAGTGTTGGCAAGTTCCTAAAATTATTACCAAACATGTAATATAAAGACAGTGGAAACAAGGGGAGGATGAAATTACAGAGTTTGAAAAAAAAATGTGGGATTAGCACAGCGCGAACATGGCTTGGGAGTGTCTCGCCCCCGACACTTGTAGCCAAGTAAATGTAACACAGTCGTGATTCGTGAAGTTTGGATAAATGCATATACATATACTCGCTGGTTGTATCCCAAAGATTGCAACTTTATGCAGCCATCAAATGCTACTTCTAAAATAATCATAAGCAAATCAAGTTTAACCAAACAAAACTAACATTGAATTGTTCCATTACTATCATAATAAGGCAACAAACCAATGAGTCAAGGTACTAAAAAAATCCCAGCATTGTTTGATGCTTGTCTTATGAGGCAATTGGTGCTGCAGTCAGTAATGAAGCAAGAGTACAAGACGAGGCTGTAACTCGATCATGGTAGAACACCACAGGTTCGTAGCAACAGAGGAAAATAAGAAAATTATACCAAAAAAATGATACACATAAAGTGAGAAATGCGAAAAATATCATTATCAGAAGTCTATTCGACTGTTGTCAAAACATTTCAGTGTACACAAACAATTAAACCTTGGTTTTCTAGAGCGAGATGCTAATTACCCTTCTTGAATAAAAGCGAGAAGATAGAGTTCTTCCAAAAACCAAATATCGCAGGCAGTTGTTGTCCTTTGGGCACGAGAGACATAAAGCCATCGTGCACAGTTGGGTTTTTTGGCATCTCTGGCTTTGACATCATATCAATAGGCCTGATTGTGTGAATAAACAAGTCATTAGTATCATTAACGTGTTTAAAATCCGAATACTTTCCACATAAAACAGGTGACGAGTTCCATTTAATCACACACACACACTCAGTTTTTACAGATGTTATCTTGACATCGTTGTGGGGCCGTACCATGTCTGATACGACAGACAGAGATTAAGTATCTGAACACCACCCTTACCTCTCAAGACTTTTTCTATAAAGGCCAAAAAAGAAGGCCAACGGGATAAAATCAGAGGTAGAGCTTTAGATCTATAAAGCCTTATTCCTCAAAAAATTCCTCTGTTTTACTTTTCCGAACACCAAATATTTCAAATCAATAACTTTATTTTGTTTTGAAAATGTGTATATCCTCATATAGATTCTCTTTATGTCTACGTCTCTACGAAACTAAGCCATTTAGAGTTTGACACATATATGTGTACTCATGTCCGATATAACAAACCTGAGTCTGCGTATGACTACCTAATTTTGTGTTGTAGAGAAAGATGAGCGAGATCCCATACCTATTGATTAAGGGGCCATCATAAGAAACAGTTGAGTAACCTTGTCGTTGCTTGTGCTTTTTATTAGCAGTGCAAGTAATGTAGACACGACCACGGCGTTTGACAGTCTTGCAGTATTCACACATCTTCTTCACCGACGACCGAACCTTCATGGTAACTGCATCTCATTGCAAGGTACACATTAGGTTTCACAAGTTAACCCCCTCAAGGCCAGAACGATGACAGGCCATATAACAAACTTATCAAGTATGCTACCTCAAAGAAGGAATAAGAAGAGACCATTAAAAAAACAGAGTTCAGAGGATGGGAACAACAGGTAAACGTTCAGTTACAAATTTAAAATAGAGAAGAACATGTGAAAATGGAAAACTAGTATGACCTAGGAAGAACAATTGCATCCTGGAGTAAAGCGATAAATCACACAAAAATGAGCTTCCCACATATTGAAAAAGATTACTAGGAGTATACAGCTACTAAGCTCAAGCTACCTGATTAAATAAAATTCAGCTTAGGCATCAACTTCCATCACCTAAGCACAGTGGCTAGTCTTCTACTCGTGAAAAGTTGCCATTTTTTTTCATATATCAAAAGTTTCGGTATTCACTATCCTCATCAACTATTGGTTAATTTGGTATCATTATTCTTATTGACTACCTGTATTTATCATTTATTTACCTTGAGTTTGACAAAAAGTATGATACTGAGTGAAGGAAGTATAACTCTATCATTCACTCGACAAAGTCTACACATTAACCCACTTCAATATCTCACCTAGGGATGTAACTATGTAAGTATGTAAGTGAGATGGTATAAGCTCTAGATCAGATAGTACGAGATTAATCAATCAATGAATCCATCCTTGTGCATAAAAACATGGCTAAGTTCACTTTTGTGCTCGTCATCTATCTGATTATAAATGTTTGATTATCAATGTTCCTAATTCCATCTATAAATACATAGAGATTCTCGAGTAGCAAATGCATCCTAAGAGGATCTACAAGGTACCTAGGTCGGAAGCGAGGAACTACTGCATCCTCTAGTAAACAGCTAGATCGCAAAAAAAATAAAAAAAAAAGGATCCTCATACCGAAGAGTTTTCTTTAGAGTAAAAGATGCTTCCTTGGTCCAAATCATTTGTTTACCTTAATCAAAATACCCGTCACCAAGAATGATAAAGGTCAGAAAATGATTAGGGCGGAGGGAGTTCAGCTTTTAAGCTGAGGTAACCACACTAAATGCAAGTCCGCTCCGACCTCAACTTCCTTCCATCACCTAAGTAACACGGTTACCTAACTCCATATGTATACGGAGCATCCGATTAAGGCTTCAACCAATTTAAGTTTGCCGGGTGTTGAGCGAAACCGGTAACCCGAATTAAAAACAATCATACTGTGCATCAATGCAATCCATGAAATAATGAAAGCAATGATCTTTTAAGTAAGAAGTCAAGAAGTATATACATTTCACAATTAATACATTTTGAGCTTATTATCACAATAAATTAACCATATTTTAATGAAGATCACGTTCAGCAAATTCACCATTATAATTCGCAAAAGCAATCAAAAAACAATCTACCAAACAAGATACAGGGTGCAAATTTGATGAGAGTAACAATCGAATCAAATATAGGTACTCGAAAGTTTTACTACTGACGAAAATTGAGAGATAACCTGATTAATTGAGAGAAATTTGGATCCAGAAATATGAAATTGGGGGTTTAGGGTTTCTCGATTGAGAGTAACTAAAGAATCATAAGATGTTTTGTAATGGACTCTGCTTTATACTGTATTCACTATTCAGTTGGATGACCGGGTCGACTCGGTTAATAGTTTACTTATCACGAATTCTCATTTATAACGGATCAAATAATATTCATTTGTATTGGAAATGATAAAAGTTATTTGTGATTTTATAGCTTTGTTTTATCAACACAAGTGGAAGATACTTGAACCGTAAGCTATATTTGTCCTAAGAAAGACTCACTGTTTACGTATTTTTAATTGGTTTATTTAGATAGTTTAGTTGGTAATTGTGAATTAAGTTCAATATTCTTTTATATCCTCTTATATTAAAAGAAGGAAAATGATATATACAACCTACTGGGCTGTATTTAAGTGTCTAAAAGAGGAAATAAAAGCTTAAAACAAGCATTAGTGACATCAATATACGCGTAATTTTATCATAAATTCTAACTTTAATTCTACTTAAGGAAATATATTAAATTCTTAAGTACAACCCAGTGGGTTGTATTTATCATTACCCTTAAAAGAATAAGAGATTCTAAAATTTTCCCGCCTAAATGAATTCCTCTATATTGGGCTTTGGGCTTCATTATATCATATTTATAACTTAGCCATATTGCTTAATTCCATACAATAAAAAATTCTATTTTATTTATATCTATATTTAAAGTTGGGCTGAGAAGCTATGAATTTGACATTGGCATTTATTTTTTTTGTTTATTAGGTTACTTTTGTCTTCTACATCCAAAAACTAAAAGAATTCTCTTTAACTAAAAGAATAAGCGAACTCTTAAATTTTCCGCTCAATTTCTTTTGGAATGAATTGGGCGCCTTTTATTAATTGACTATTCTATTGAAATAAGCCTAACATGTGATTATGTAATCTTAGCATATTGTGTCTACATGTGAAATATGATTGCACACATTAAATCTTTCACCTTACGTAAAATACACACTATCAAACTATATATTTTTACAATATGTACTTGGCCGGAATATATTCCGTATTTTATACGTATAGCATACTAAAACTTTTCGCGTATTTTATTTGTTGTACGATTTGTTGATTTTATAAGTTTATTTATTGTACGTTAGATGTTTTATGTAATTTTAATTTACATTTTTTGTGAAACAAACACATATAAATTGTTGAAACTATTCTTTTGTACCTTTTAATACTGACATTATTAATGTAGATTTTATCATTTAGTTCAAAATATAATTAGATTCCTGTAATTTTATTGTTAATTTCTAAAGCATTTTTATCTTAAAAAAATCGTGCATTTGCACGAGATCTACACTAGTTACAAAACAAATGAAGTGAATAGTAAAGGTTGTTTTGATGCTCACAAATTTGAAACCTACATGGATACATGGAATGTAATGGAATTTAGGTACATGGAGATATGGAGTTAGAGCCCCAATTATACTTGTAGTTGTTTGGTTTAACCCGGGAATTAGGAATAATAATGTGTTGGGTGAAATGAAATTAGAAACTTAAGGGGAGATATTGGTATAAAATTTCAAAGGGTTGGAATGAAGTTAAGATTCATTAGGTATCTCACTTCATTCCAAAATGGTGCAATCACATGTTGGAATGGATTGAATTTATTCCGAGAGCTCCAACCAAATACCTCCTAAATATAATCTTCATGAATCATGATTCTTAAAAAAAAAAAAAGTATAATCTATAATTTTATGAACTAAACTGTAGAGAATATTGCCTCAGAATCAATATTTACCATCATATCTTTTGTGTATCTTTTAGTTATAGTCAATGTATCATTGCAATTATTTCCTCCATATTTACTTGCATATATGACGGCTAGTTTGTATCAAATTAGGTTAGTTTAGCTCATGGAAAGTAGTATATAAATGTATTGCCTATCATTATGTAACTTATGCAATTCTTAATATAAAACATTTCTCATAATTCTAATATGGTATCAGAGCCTCGTGCTCTTGATAAAGACTAACGCCTTAAGAGTTGATCCACTTCCGCTGCAACCACCCACCAGCACCCTTCTTACACCCGTTAAGAATTACATCAAACCATCAAACGTACCCTTTCGGTCACTACCGAAATTTAGCCATCACCCACTCGGCTACCACCATCCTTTCTACCACTCACTCGGCTACCACCCTCTTAGCCAACACACTTAATCACCATTAAAATCAACCCAAATCAAATTTGATCACCCATTCATCCCTACCATGGATGTCCACTACTACCAATATACCCATACTCACAAACAACCCAAAACTACCATTAACTAGACCATCATGAATCACCACTCAGATGGCTTGTTTTCATATTTAAAAAAAAAATAACTAATTGTTTTTATATCTTGGCACATACCAAAGAAGAAATTCATCCCCAACCCCACTGCCAAATACTTATTTTCCTACCCACCATACAAATTCAAAAAAAAAACAAAATACCTCCTTGCATCTCGTCAAACCTTCAATCTTGCTGAACGAACAATGTTTTCTTACAAATTACAACCAACCTTCAGAGCCATGTTTTGCTCACAACCCAATATTACTGCCAACTTCCAACCATCCACCCACCCCTACGGCTTACCTACTTTCACATCTATCTACATTCACCACCAAGTTCAACCGGTCCACCTCCTCAACCAACACATATCGCCATCAACAACATTCAAACCTGTTCTACACTTATTTTGCTTAATTTCATATTTCTCAAAAAAAAAAAAAATACTTATTAAAATTCCCACCAAATTCTCGTACCAACCAAACACTCTTTACATTTTATCTTAGAAAAAAAACACATTCAAAAAATTACACTCTCACAAAACCCATTTGTGCCAGTCTTTTCAACTTCAAATACAAACTAATCACTACTCTACCCATTCAAACCTACAAGAGCCTAATTCTAGCCACCATGACTCGGTCCCAAGCAACAACCGCAACAACCGCCTCTGCTCTTTACTATACTCACAGAGTCTCACTCGACGTTGTGACCTGAAAACATCAATTGTTGCAGCCCTTAGGCCCATCACGAAGCTGCACTGACACCATACGGCTATACTCATCACTATCTTCTTGAGCTACAGTCCAAGATCGAACTTTCCGTTCCGTCGTCCGTCTTGCGGGGGCATGTAGAGAATATAATATATCACGTAATTATATGGCAAATAATACATAGCATAGAATAGAACATTTTGTGTATCTTTTAGTTATAACAATTATAGTACTGTAATTGTGACACCTTCAAATTTGCGGAAAGAAAAAAAATAATTTAAATAAATAAAAGATGAGAATACGTTTCTAATAGGTTCACTTTAGTGAAAATCGGTAAATTTTAAAACCGGAACCTACTATTAAATATATTCATCATAACAAAGGTGTCTTAACGAAAAAGGTTCATAACAAAAGGAAATAATATTATACATAAGAATTATCCAAAACGGGAGACATATCTCCCGTATAAATACGGAAATAAAAGAGTGTATAATAACTTAAATCCTAAGAACTCAAAGATAGCGTCCAAGGTAAATACTTCGCTCGCTAGCTAGTCCATGTACCCCAAATATGCAACACCACCTGTTCGACCGCATTAAATATAAACACGGAAGCCACAGTCAGTGGGGAGTAACTCCGAGTTCTCCCAGCCACGAAATGTCGAGTTTAATGAAACATGAAAAACATAAAAGCAATGTATATAGCAAATACAAAACATTAACATATATAATATGCTTTTCATGTTATGAAACAGTTAACTAACATATAACCTAGCATATGAAAGCTATCATGTGAATTCGGTAATAAAATATAACTCGAGGTAGGGAAGCTGGTATGCTGGCTCCAGAGGTTACATTTAAAACATGGCCCTGATACACTCAAACCCTAATCATACAAGATATCATGTGAATCAGTTAACAACCGGTAATCCAAACTCTATCAACCTTAGCCGGCTTGCATCTCACCTTCGAAGATTCATAGAATCATACAAACATGAAAGACCAATACTTCTATAAACAGGCATAAGTTCCTAGCACGGCCCATAGTCGACTGTAACTCGAGGCTATACCACAAGGTAGGAAAACATCCTAGTCCTAGACTGATCAGACCTAGCGACAACAGCTATTCCATTCCCCGTCTCATGACCAAAAGTACACAAGAATCTCTACTAGGCGACCCCCTAAGCAGAGTTGGCTAGTACTTAAGCTGACTCCATTCTCAAAGTGGAACTATTAGGCAACCATGCTCCGACTTGGAGATAAACCCCCCAGGCCGGAACACAAAAGCTATCAAGCAGTGAACTATATACTCGTTAAAGATAGTAAGGCCTATCTATGACATGGTCCAAGATACTCATTTAGAATTAGAATGGTCAAGACGCCATATACTCATAATTCTCTATGGGTACCTAGTCAACACGACATATATCATACAATCAAACAGTCACGGGAAAAACTTCCTATCATGTGACTAATTGCATATAAATCCTATTCAAATATCATATCGCCTCATATCTACTAAGGCTAATTCATTAATTAAATACAACCTTACTTGAAGACAAATCCCCGACCCGAGTCCCGCGACGGGTCATCAGTCAAAACGGGGCTGACTAGATTTTAGTTTGACCAAACCCGTTTGGTCAAACCGGCTAGAAACAGAGTCTTTACCACATAGACTTAGACATAAAAATCAACATATTCATTACATGTTATTTTATTAAAACTTCTAACATGTGAATTATTATAACATACCAAAACCCGCTTGACTTAAAGAATATTAAATTAAACTAAAATCTTGTATTATAATTTCTAACATGTGAGAAATAATAATTTTATGAAAAACCTTTTTAATTAAATACTTTACTTATTAAAATTTCCCACTTGCTAAATATTACAAAACACGATAAAATAACAATAAACTCAAAAACCGTCACAAGTCCAAAGTGAGGACTCATGGGCTGATTTGGGCCGAACATAACACGGGCCTGGACTGGGCCCACGGGCCTGGTTTGGGCCTGTTTTGGGTCGTCATTTTTAAAACCGTTTCTTAATATTTTCCGCATGCTTAACATATTTAAAACCCGTCAAAACAACAACAAAACAATCAAGTATCGACACAAACCCAAAGGACCATACCCGGACCAATCCAGACCGGCCTGGACCGGGCCTGAACCGGCCTGAACCGGCCTGGTTTGGGCTGGTTTTTCCGGCCACCTTACACGGTTCTACCAACAACAAACACCAAAATATTTCCAACATGTTTAATTAAAAACAACCATTTTAACAACCATCCATACAAAAATCATGATTATGAACAAATCATCCATATATGTCAAGAACACTAAACTTGTTATAAATTCATAAAACATAATAATAACAACTACTTATCATGTTACTAACTAAAACCGTAAATAACAATAATATAAACAAAAACTAAAGATATGTAACATAAATTCGTCGAGTAACTCGGAATCGTTACCTTAGCTAGCACAAAATCAAGTAGCACCCAAAATAAGAACTAAAGAAATAAGAAACCCGTCTACTAGTCTTCTCCTAAAATATACGAGTCACCAAACTCGTCTTCAAAATCTTTCCCTATAAGAAATGACAAGAATAACATTATTAGAATTAAAACTTGATTTTCCATAATTAAAGTGTTGAAAACGATTTTGTCGGAATTGAAAATAAACCGTACTTGAAGATGGAGAGCGAAGAGGAGATTCTAGAAATATAAGTTAGGACGGATTTGAATAAGAAATGAAGGTTTTGTGTCGATTTTGCTCAAGAACGATGAAGAACGATGAAGAACGATGATGATTATATTAAAGAAGGTATTAATTAGATATTAAGTTGATTAAGTGTAAAATGAAAAGATAGATAGTGAGTAAGTGGGAGATGAGCCGTGTAATTATAGAGAAATTAATGAGTCGGGTTTTGAAATTGTTGTTACGGGATTGACTCGGGTTTTGTAATTATATTATGGTAATTAATTAGATATTATTAGATATTAAGTTAATTAAATCAAATATCTAGATATTATTTAGATATTATGTTATTGTAATCAAAAGAAAGGAAAATATCTAGCCCTAAGAGGAGAGGAGGAGCCGTGTGGTTGTAGAAGAATCGGGTCTGTTTTTTAAGCGATTTGCGGAGTTTAAGATGACGGATCGATAAAGTTACAAATATCTTAGATATTCGTATTAGTTTAATCGAAAGAATTAAAAGATCTAAAGTGAGTGGAAAAAGATGACATGGGGCGTGTGACTCATGCCAAAGGCGGGTTTCGGGTTTGTTTCGGGATTTAAGATGACTCGGGAATAGTTAAATGACGTTCGGGTTAAACCGTAAAACCTTCTCTTAAATTCCGAATAAATTCAAAATAATTATATTAAATTATCATAAATTCAAATAAATCTTAATAAAAATAAATTAAATTTATTATTTTTCAAAATAAAATTTCGGTCTTTCAATTTTCGGGGTGAGTCAGAAAAGTCAACGAAAGTCAAAGTTGACTTAAAACGGGATTCTCATGGAATCTCGCAGAAATTCCAAATACGTACTCGGAAATTCCAAATTCGACTGGAAACAATAAATTTTAAATTAAAACTTAGATTTGCTGAAAAGTATTCGTAAAATATTTTCACAAGAAAAATAGGGTACTTTTCGGGTTGTTACAGTAATTATCCCTTCCTTATTTACTTGGTTGTATTACGGCTACTAGGTTGCTCTAGGTTAAATCATTTACCCTTTGTAATTAGTATATAAACATAGTCGTGTACACTTTGTAATTTATGCAATTCTAATACAATTAAAATCTTTCTCATAATTTTAATATAAACTTCTTAACATATACCTCAACATTAAAATTATCACGATCTCTTTTTGGTACTTTTTTGGATATGAATAATTTTCGGGTAAAGTTGAGAAATGACGGAAAACTGGATACTCCGTACATCATTATTTGTAATTTGATTGATTCCGAGTCACTCGAACCCGAACGCGCGTCCCATGTATTCGAACAAGGTCCTTCTTAAAAGTGTCCATACTTTGGAGCTTGAAGTCTAAGTTGTTGCTTGCAAGTTGCAAGTGGTTTGAGGATGTCACCTTCACAGTGAAACAAGTCGACCTCAACAACTAATGATGAAGAGTAAGCTGGTAGAATCACAACCGATCTTGACAGTTGAATGAAACCACCTGACTCAACCTTCACACCTTGTGAGGGTGACTTCTTAAACAGTAAAATCGGATGCCAATCTTTACCATTCCCAGCTTTGAGATTTGCTATGACCTGTAACAGTATTAGCATCAGCATCGTTACTAAAGAGATCAAACTTGTCATCTTTACTAAAGAATAATATGTTAATGGTTGCAACAACAGCATACTGGATTATGGTATAATGTACACGATCAAAGATCATGCTATCCTCCTGGCAGACAATTTTAATGTCATGGAATTTTTCGCATTCGTCACCTTTTTTTATCTAAAATAATCTTTCCACTAACAGCAACCATGTTTTTAGCTCTCCTGACGAACAAACGGACATCCAAGCATATGTTCTGTGATGGTCTAATGACAGGAGTTGGTGACGGGGTAGGCAGGAGCAACAGCTCGTCAAAATTTATACATTCCGGCAATTGTCAAAAACGCCCACTTTCATAGTCTCGAAGTAGAGGGTCATTACCTGGCAATCAGAGATGCTGAAACTGAGTCTACAATTAGCATGGGTACTATGCATTGGGACGAAATCGTGATTGAGCCATGGCTCGATTAGCGATTATGCTCTATTGTGCGTGGTGAACAGGGTTTCTATGATGGAATATGTGCTAGTTTGTATATAAAACTTAGTGGTAAACATTTACCAGGCTATGTTTATGGCAAAATTGTGGCTCGCTATAATACATGAGTATTCGACCGCATATGATAAGAAGTAGTATCAGATTACACTGTTTGTTTGACAATTATACTGAGGAAATATGGGTCACAATAGTCGGCCCTAACATTTTCCTCCTTGATCGTCGAAGCAAATTTAAGGGTTTTTTCTAAGTAACGTTTTGATGGTGAGTCTTACCAAGGCGCTGAATTCTTGCAGGGTAGCGTGGAATTAAATCCTGATGTTGGATCTCCTCGACAACTTCGCCACTTCGGTGTGAACCTTGTTTCATTGATGTCCATGTCGACAGGAGTATAGAATGAGAACCAAAATATTATCTTGAATGGATAATTGACACTGCCTGAAGTAATGAAAGAAAACAAATAAACCAAGGACAGGTGGTAACCAAATGACCAACCTAATTGCCCTACTCACTCATCCAAAAGGGCAGGATCAATCAAATAATACCCCTTAGAAAATTATTCCCATTTCTTAATCGACTTAGTCATATTGTGTAAGACGGTTTTACACAAAGATAGTGTAAATTGAATTCAAACATAATCATATTTCTGTTTTAGAATACCTCCTTAATGCACTTCAATTTCTAATAGAAGTATATGTTTTGTTTTATATCATTGAGCTTTCACTATCCTAATTCTCAATTATTAATCTCATTGAGCTTTCATTAGCCTTTATATTTAAACACTACTCCGTATCGGTATTACACTAAGTTGTTCTCTGGTTTTTGGGTGTCCATGACTTTGTATGATTCCCTTACTGCTTGGATCAACAGCTTGCTTGCTTGCATCGGGTATCCGTTTTTCTTCTTCGTCGTCTTTTGTATTTTGAATATTACTGAGGTACTATTGAATATTGATGCAAAGGTTTAAAGCTGATTATCTTAGAAGAGAGGGAGGTTTTCGGAAATATTATTTCCATGTAACCAAAGATTATAAATGGGCAATGGCATGTCTTTGTTTTATGCCTTTGTCGCCATAAGCGGATTTTTGTAGGATTACTTACAGTGAGGTCTTATAGCATTCATTTCAAGTGCATATATTTGTATATGTATTTACTGGTATGAGATGATGCATATGTTGATTGATCAGTTTGGAGCAGAGCAGTAACTGGCTGCGGCAATCTGCAGGCGCACCTCGTTTTAACGACCATCAATGGATAGAACAACATTGTCAGGGACAGGTTGGGTGTACGTGCAGTTTCTCTGAAGAGTTTTGGGGTAGTAGCACTTGCGATTTAGATTACGCATTATGCGTTTCGCAAAGAAGCGTTTCTACATTCAGTAAATTGAACCTGAGTTTCCACTCTGATCCGATTTCTGGCAGCACAAATTCACATAATGACTATGTAAATCACGGCAAGTCAATATTATGCTTTTCACTCATATTTCCTACGGATGTTGACTTGTTTAGTCGGTAAGTCAATGTTAGCTTATTGTTGGTAGGTCTTCGTCTTTGGAATCAAACCCGTCTTTGGTGGATTGGAGGTGTAAAATCCTCAAATGAAGCTCACTTATCTCAAGAACATGCCATCAGGTATCTTATTTTCTGGAGCCTATGATATGAGTTGGTTGTGTGACTTTTGTCATTTTGATATCCTGCTGAATTCATTTCTTAAGTTATATTCACGGAATTCGAAATTTGTCAAATTGATCCATTCTAATGGATTTTGAGGTAAGACTGTAGGACTAATTGAGTGCAAACTTCTACTCGGTTCTTTATAGGTCATCCGAAAGTGGCTTGGTAATGTTAATATAAAGGGAAGGTTGTCTATACTCGAGCTCTTTAAGGCACTAAGATGATATTGTTACAGCGATTATTCCAATAGACTGAAAACAAAAAATTGTTGTCGGAGTCACAATTTTCATTACATATTTACAAACGTTTGTGTGTAACTGTGTTTCATCGTCTGAATGCAACTTATGACAGCTTACTTAGCTCCAAAGAGCTCTTCCGTCGTCCCATCCCCTTGTCGGTAAGTTCTTTTTGTCATGATTAGTTTTATGTACCGTGCACCATGCATGGTTTCAATATGCCTAGGGCTAGCTCGACCATTTTGGTGCTTACTGTTGCATAATAAATTACAGGAAATGGTTGACTATTTGGTTGAAGCGTGGGAGCAGGAAGGGTTCTTTGATTGAAAATACATCCTGCAGGTGTTAGTTTCTGTTTGTTACTTGAGGTGGGGTTGGAGTCAGGGTTCGAGCACACTAGCCATTAGCCCATTAGCCAAGAGTACTTGTGAGCATAGCTTTGTGATCCATGTATCGATATAAGATAAACTCGACTTTATTTGCGATTTACGGAGTAATTCTTTTTTTTTAAAGGGAGTGTAATGCTTATTTTGATGTTAACGGAGTTCGAACTCATGTCATGACTCATGAGGTCCACCATCTCATGATTTGATCAACTTGTCAAGTTAACATACGGTATATGCGGTACGGGTTGGGTTAGGGACATAATACTCGTAAAACTTTAACGGGTCAACTTGTTCGGGTTGCGGGTCAACTCTAAATTAATGGATTGTTTTGGGTTTGAGATGAGCGGGTTGCGGCCCGCGGGTCGAGATTTACCCGGTCTTGACATTGAAAAAGCGGGTTGAAGTGGGTTGGATTTCTGGGTCGAATCAGGATTTGACAGGTCTATTCCGTACTACTATACTGCTAGTACTAGTAGTAATACTTCATTACTTTGTACTCCCTCCTAGTCGGTCATTTCTTCCCTATTTCCTTATTGGGTAAGTCGGGGTTTTCTTCCCTCTTTCCCTTTTTGGATGTGGGGTTGTGTGTTTTGTGTGGTCTAAATTCATTTGTATGTGGGGTAGTGTGTTTTGTGTGATCCAAATTTATTTCCTTAATTTTTGTGTAAAAGGGAAAGGGGAGGAAATAAGTATAAGACTAGCCACTTTTTATGAGAAGGGCCTTTTACTCTATCAAATGGGCCAAAATATGGTCTCTTAGACATACACATTCACAAATTCTTATTTAAGACGGAGGTATCCGTCTTAAGCTTAAGACGGATACCATATTCTCTCACAAAATACCCATCAAGGGTGAGTGGAGAGCACATGGGGGGTGCCCACCTTGTCCCCTCTACCCATTTCCTCTCACAAAATAACCGTTGCAAGATCCGACCCGTCTTAAGCAAGACCTACTGATACACATTATGTCTCCAACAAAGATACCCCTTGTTTATCAACTGCCCATAACTTGCATTGATTAGTGTGCCGCACAATCATTGACATCTTCTGTTTCTTTGTTCCCCTCAAATTCATTCCTTATGTTCCAACATTCCTACTCTATTGTTTTTTTGTGTGATCATATTCACTTCACATTTCCAACACAGTTGCCTCAAGTTGAGCCCAAATTCTCATTTGTGCTCAACCGACCCGTCGCAAAATTCCCCTCACAAATATTAAGTAGGGGACAAGTGGGGTGCAAATGGAGCACCCACTTCCCTTGCCACTTGCTCTTTGTGAGAAAAATTTGACCCGTCGCAAGTTTGCGACGAGTCGCCCCGTCACAAGCAAGACTTATTGCAAGTTGAGCGAATCAAGTTTTTTTTGTGTGTAATATACAATTATATACATCCGTTCTAGTCAATAATTATATAAGAGGATTTAATATTTTTTATGAGAAGAATTTCACACAATGATAACTGAATGGTATTGTTTATTTCATTGAGGTTTTCCTTCTGTATACTCCGTATATGAATTGTGTTAGTAAAGAAGAGAGTAATAATGGAGGAATAAAACTTATCGTTTATAGAACTTGCAGTGCCGTGGTAATATCCACTGACTTGAAAACTATTACGGCACGACGGAACTGGTAATCGATCCACGCCGGTAGTTCCCCAAGGTTTACACTGCAGCACCCGTACACCACCACTAGCGTATGAGAGCTTTGGAACTTTCAGTAAATATACCCAGGAACAGAATACATTGTATTTTAGAGAGAGGAGAAGAGAAGAATATTTTTCGGTGTGTCAAAACAGAATGAAGGACTGACTATTTATAAGGCCAGTAGTCAGCAGAGGAGCCAAAAACGCTCCACATAATCAATTCTGTAATTAAGGCCATTAATGAGGCACTTAATTACAGGAATCTGTAATCAAAGCCATAAATCAGGCACTTAATTACAGAGATTATGACAGTCATAAACCTTTGACTGGAGTAGGTGCAATGTATATGGACGCAAAAGACTAAACACACACAGAGTAGCAAAAGAAGGCTACGCCCGCACCGCAGGTGCTCTACAAAGACCCGAGGCCCGAGCCCGGCCCGAAGAGACGAGGCGTGGCGTGGCGCGGCGCGTGCGCATGTGTGTGTTTGGCCCAATCCACAAGCCCACACACCTATACAAAACTCCTTTGTATCACACTTGAGTATACAAAGTAAAGTATCATATAAAAGCTAGAAGAGGAGGGAGTTCACCACCAATGTGGGATTGCCAAGTAAAATAAGTAAAACTTGTTGAGCCATCAAAACCCAACAATCCCCCACTGATGGCGGAGAAAGACAAAGAGAATATTCCTGGGTAAGGAAGGATTGGATACTTAAGCGTTCAATGTCTTTTGACTTGAATTGACGCTTTAGTGAAATGGGGCAACAACTTACTATCAACAAATGAATATCTATCGATTTGAATTCCTTGTTGGTCTTCGGATTGAGACCCCCACAACACATATCATACCTTCAAATACTTATTGTTCCGCGATTTCAAAGTGCAATGCATTATTCATACGCGTTTCCATGGTTCTAGTGAGTATGTTAAATATGACTTCTCATAGTCTTACCATATAGATATCACACCATCACACCCACGTAGGTGACTCTCGTGCTTCTCTATAGCACTTCTCATATGAGTCATTAAGGAATCAAATCCAACCTGCAATATACACAATCCATCGAGTGCATCTCACAAGCACCACCAAACCTGGTTATGGATTGTTAAACGCCATAGGAATAAATGCTTAGATAGTCCCCTTCAAGATTTATTCATGATCTTGACACAAAGACTTAAGCCTCATTCCCCTCGACGTTTCATGAACTAATCTCCTTGTCAACCCTTTGGTAAAAGGATCGGCAAGATTACTTTCGGACTTCACATAGTCCAAAGCAATCACTCCAGATTTCTGGAGTTGGTTAACTACGCCATGCCTGATTCGAATATGTCGTCTCTTACCGTTATAGACATTATTCTTAGCAACACTTATGGCCGCTTGTGAATCACAGTGGAGCGAGACCAGAGCGACCTGTCTCCCCCACATAGGCACATCTTCTAGAAGATTTCTCAACCACTCTGCTTCTTGACCTGCCAACTCAAGAGCAATAAATTCAGACTCCATGGTGGAGCGTGCTATACAAGTCTGTTTTGAAGACTTCCATGATATAGCACCTCCTCCCAAAGTAAACACATAACCACTGGTTGAACATATCTCATCGTTACCTGAAACCCAGTTAGCATCACAGAAACCTTCCAAAACTGCAGGAAATTTTCTGTAATGCAAACATAAACTAATAGTACCTTTCAGATACTTAAGCAAGCGACGAAGAGCTTCCCAGTGTTCACTACTGGGGTTATGAGTATACCGACTGAGTCTACTAACTGCATATGCAATGTCAGGTCGAGTGCAATTCATGAGAAACATTACACTTCCTATGATCTTAGCATACTCCGCTTGTGACACACTTTCACCCAAATTTTTACACAGATGTATGCTAGGGTCATAGGGAGTTCTAACAGCAACAACATCAAAACAGTTAAATTTTTTCAACACTTTTTCCACATAATGAGACTAACTCAAGGAAATACCGTCAGAGTTTCTAATTACTTTAACTCCTAGGATAACATCGACTTCCCCTAAATCCTTCATCTCAAACTTTGACGACAAAAACTCCTTGGTCTTATTTATAATACTCAAATTCTTACCAAGTATTAACATATCATCAACATAAAGACAGATAATTACACAATCTGACCCAAACATTTTAGAATACACACATGAGTCAGAGTTGTTACCAACATATCCATCCTTTATCAAAGTGCTGTCAAATTTCTCATACCATTGTTTAGGTGCTTGTTTTAGACCATACAATGATTTCCTTAACTTACACACCTTACTTTCTTGACCCTTAATCACACAACCCTCAGGTTGAGACAAATATATTTCTTCCTCTAGATCACCATTTAGAAATGCTGTTTTTACATCCATTTGGTGCACAACTAAACTATGAATAGCAGCCAAAGAAATAAGAGTCCTAATAGTAGCAATTTTGGTCACGGGAGAGTAAGTATCAAAATAATCAATATCTTTCTTTTGAGTAAATCCTCTAACCACAAGTCTAGCCTTAACCTTTCTATTGATCCATCAGTTCTCACTTTCTTCTTAAAGATCCACTTACTACTGATGGGTCTACTACCCTTAGGTAAGTCGACTAATTCCCAAGTTTGGTTTGACATAATGGAGTCTACTTCACTTTAAACAGCATCTTTTCAAAAATTAGCATCTATAGACCTCATAGCCTCATCATATGTTTTTGGATCTTCTTCTATTAAATAGGCTGACACTAGCTCATCACTAACCAAACTAAAATATTTGACATCAGACAGAAAGGTTAAAACAAAATCATTTCCAAAGGTTTTTTCGATTCTAGCTCTCTTACCTCTTCTAGGTGCGGCAACAAGGTCAAACGACAACGAACTAGAAGGCACATGAGATGATAAAACAGACAGACTAGAAGGCGACACATCATTTTTCTTTAAAGGAAAAGTATGTTAAAAAATCTCGGCATCTCTTGCCTCAGAAATAGATCTATCACTCAAGGACAAAAACCTATAGGCAGAACTATTCTGAGCATAGCCAATAAAAACACAATCATAAGTCTTAGGTCCTATGGTAGGTCTCCTAAAGTCAGGCAATCCTACCTTAGCCAGACACCCCCACACTTTAAGATAACCCAAATTTGGAGCGTATCCTTTCTACAGCTCATAGGGAGTTTTGTCTAATTTCTTATGAGGTACCCGGTTAAGAATATGACAAGCAGAACATAATCGACATCTAGTTGTTCGAAAAACATCAGCAGTTTTTGAGACCATCTTTTATAATTATTACCATCTAATGGCTCCAGTTTAGACAAATCAGGAATAGTCTTATTCGACACAACAACCATTGTTACGGAGAAATTAATAGTTTTCAAATTGTTAGTAAAGAAGAGAGTAATAATGGAGGAATAAAACTTATCGTTTATAGAACTTGCAGTGCCGTGATAATATCCACTGACTTGAAAACTATTACGGCACGACGGAACTGGTAATCGATCCACTCCGGTAGTTCCCCAAGGTTTACACTGCAGCACCCGTACACCACCACTAGCGTATGAGAGCGTTGGAACTTTCAGTAAATATACCCAGGAACAGAATACATTGTATTTTAGAGAGAGGAGAAGAGAAGAATATTTTTCGGTGTGTCAAAACAGAATGAAGGACTGACTATTTATAAGGCCAGTAGTCAGCAGAGGAGCCAAAAACGCTCCACATAATCAATTCTATAATTAAGGCCATTAATGAGGCACTTAATTACAGGAATCTGTAATCAAGGCCATAAATCAGGCACTTAATTACAGAGATTATGACAGTCATAAACCTTTGACTCGAGTAGGTGCAATGTATATGGACGCAAAAGACTAAACACACACAGAGTAGCAAAAGAAGGCTACGCCCGCACCGCATGTGCTCTACCAAGACCCAAGCCCGAGCCCGACCCGGCGTGGCGCGCGCGCGTGCGTTGCCCAATCCACAAGCCCATACACCTATACAAAACTCCTTTGTATCACACTTGAGTATGACATTCATAAACCTTTGACTGGAGTAGTTGCAATGTATATGGACGCAAAAGACTAAACACACACAGAGTAGCAAAAGAAGGCTACGGCGTGGCGCGCGCGCGTGCGTTACCCAATCCACAAGCCCATACACCTATACAAAACTCCTTTGTATCACACTTGAGTATGACAGTCATAAACCTTTGACTGGAGTAGGTGCAATGTATATGGACGCAAAAGACTAAACACACACAGAGTAGCAAAAGAAGGCTACGCCCGCACCGCATGTGCTCTACCAAGACCCGAGCCCGAGCCCGGCCCGGCGTGGCGCGCGCGCGTGCGTTGCCCAATCCACAAGCCCATACACCTATACAAAACTCCTTTGTATCACACTTGAGTATGACAGTCATAAACCTTTGACTGGAGTAGGTGCAATGTATATGGACGCAAAAGACTAAACACACACAGAGTAGCAAAAGAAGGCTACGCCCGCACCGCATGTGCTCTACCAAGACCCGAGCCCAAGCCCGGCCCGGCGTGGCGCGCGCGCGTGCGTTGCCCAATCCACAAGCCCATACACCTATACAAAACTCCTTTGTATCACACTTGAGTATGACAGTCATAAACCTTTGACTGGAGTAGGTGCAATGTATATGGACGCAAAAGACTAAACACACACAGAGTAGCAAAAGAAGGCTACGCCCGCACCGCATGTGCTCTACCAAGACCCGAGCCCGAGCCCGAGCCGGCGTGGCGCGCGTGCGTTGCCCAATCCACAAGCCCATACACCTATACAAAACTTCTTTGTATCACACCGCATGTGCACTACCAAGACCCGAGCCCGAGCCCGGCGTAGCGCGCGCGCGTGCGTTGCCCAATCCACAAGCCCATACACCTATACAAAACTCCTTTGTATCACACTTGAGTGCTACGCCCATAAAAGAAGGCTACGCCCGCACCGCATGTGCTCTACCAAGACCCGAGCCCGAGCCCGGCCCGGCGTGGCGCGCGTGCGTTGCCCAATCCACAAGCCCATACACCTATACAAAACTCCTTTGTATCACACTTGAGTATACAAAGTAAAGTATCATATAAAAGCTAGAAGAGGAGGGAGTTCACCACCAATGTGGGATTGTCAAGCAAAACAAGTAAGACTTGTTGAGCCATCAAAACCCAACAAATTGCAGTCACACATAATATGAGGGAATGGATGACCAAGATTTGATCATGCGCCGAATTGTAAACAAGTAACCTCTATCAATATCTACCATTTCGCCAACATAATTTTGGTTTGGAAATCACATTCTTCTCTTAGCAAAAATACTCGTTATTATGTACCAGTTTGCTCACGATTACTTAATTATATTATATTATTGGATGTGCGATTTTCATATCATTATTTAGAAGTAAAAAAAACATGGATAGAAAACAGAAGACATAAAACACTTATCGTAGAATGTATTATGATATCTAATCTAACTGTAATTAGAAGTAATTCTCTAATTCTTGTAATCCAAGCAATTTTACTACTCCCTTTCAACTTTAAGTGTCTCATTTATACGGAGTATTTTTTATACTAAATGAAAAATACTTTTTAAAATTCTTTCCAAATAACAAATATTGATAACTTTGGATCTAGTTTGATTCAACTTTGTGATTTCAATAAGAATGTTAAACATTTATAGTTTTTACTAATAAGTAACATTGACATACATTAAAAAGGTAAATAAATACTTAAAATTAAATCGAGTGAGTATGAATGAAATCTAACTAGTACATTAACAAGGCGATGATTTAACTATAAAATATAATTTATATTTATCACGAGTTTGTGAAAACTAATTATAAATTGGATAGAAAACAACCGTCTTACAGGTTCAGTTATTGTCTTTTCAAAGCAATCAAGCTCGATACTCCGTGTGACCACATGTAACTTGCCAATTTGATCAGGGTGATATATTGGATACAACAAGTCTCGACTTGTTTTACTCTCTCTCTATTCCACTTTTATTGTCCCTGTTATTAGAATAATGACGTAACAATGATAATAAGAAGATACTTATCGAAACAGAAGTTAGGCAGTGCCGTGGTAATGAAGCCACTGACTTGAAAACTATATCGGCACGACTCCGGTGGTTATCGTCTCACGCCGGTAGTTCCCCAAGGTTAACACTGCGACCCCCGAACACAACCACTTGTGGAAAGGAGCCTTGGAACGAACAGTCACTGTACCCAGAAAATGCAGCAGTAGCAGAGAAGAAGCAGAAGAAGAAGAGAGAGATTTTGAGAGTTATTCTGTGTAATTCTGAGCAGGAAGAACTGTCTATTTATAACAAAAAATAGACAGTCAAAAAGCCTAAAGACGCTCCTCTTAATCACGGTCAAAAGCGTGATTAAGGGAGTTAATTACGCTCCTTAATTTCTGTCATTAACAGTCATAATTGACTGACTGTTACAGATCCATATTCAAACAGATACACTGAATGTGGACAGAATACAAACACACACTCACAGGTTCAAAAGGATAAAAGTGGGCCAAGGCCCGCACCGCAGGTGCTCTACCCAAACCCAAACCCAAACCCGAGCCGGGTCGGCGCGCGCGCGTGTGTGTGTTTGGACCCAAACCCACAAGCCTAATACTCTCAACAAAACCCTCTTTGTTCACTCTATTGGATACTACAAAGACAAGTGGTATCATAAAGTGAAGTAAAGAGGAAAAATCCACCGATGTGGGATTGTATAAACAAAAGGAAGTGGACAACTTGCTTTGACAAGCCATCATTTCCAACAATCCCCCACTGATGGCGAAGAAAGAGCTAAAGAAGAAATTCTGGGTAAGGAAGGGTGGATACTTAAACGTTCAATGTCTTTCGACTTGAATTGACGTATTAGTGAGATGAGGCAACAACTTACTTTCAACAAGTGAATATCTTTCGATTTGAATTCCTTGTTGAGTTTCGGTTGAGACCCCACAACACATATCATACCTTCTAAGACTGTTTTGTTCCGCGATTCATAGTGCAACGCTTTTAAAGCCATGCGTTGACCCTGGTTTAGGTGAGTGCTCTAGCGAGAATTGAAATATTCTCACATAGATGGTGGCTAGACCATCACACTCCCATAGGTAGCTCAAGTGCTTCTCAATAGCACTTCTCACGCGAGCTATTAAGGATAAACATCCAACCTGAAAATAAACACAATCCATCAAGTGCGTCTCAAAAGCACCACCAAGAGGCTATGGACTGTCAAACGCCATAGGAATAGAAGCTATGGAGTCCATCAAGAATCACTCAATCTTGACTTATGGACTTAAGCCCCATTCCCCTCGACGTCTCATGGACTACTCTTCTTGTTAACCCCTTTGTGAAGGGATCAGCAAGATTACGTTCGGACCTCACATAGTCCAAAGCAATCACTCCATTTTTCAGGAGTTGTTTTACTACACCGTGCCTGATTCGAATGTGTCGTCTCTTACCATTATAGACATCATTCTTAGCAACACTGATAGCTGCCTGACAATCACAGTGTAAGGAGACTGGTGTAACCTGTCCCCCCCACATTGGCACGTCTGCTAGTAAGTTCCTCAACCATTCTGCTTCTTGACCTGCCAACTCAAGAGCAATAAACTCAGACTCCATGGTGGAGCGTGCTATACACGTCTGTTTTGCAGACTTCCATGATATAGCACCTCCGCCTAGGGTGAACACATAACCACTAGTGGAACAGATTTCATCATTTCCTGAAACCCAATTTGCATCACAATATCCTTCTAACACAGCAGGAAATTTACCATAATGCAAAGACAAATCAATAGTTCCTCTCAGGTATTTAAGTAAGCGACGAAGTGCATTCCAGTGTTCAGCACTAGGGTTATGTGTATACCGACTCAGTCTACTAACTGCATAGGCAATGTCAGGTCGAGTGCAGTTCATGAGAAACATTACGCTCCCTATAATTTTAGCATACTCTTCTTGGGAGACACTATCACCCAAGTTTTTACACAAAGATACACTAGCATCATAAGGTGTCCTAGCAGGTATAACATCAAAGCTATCAAATTTCTTCAACACTTTCTCAACATAATGAGATTGACTTAGTGATATTCCATTTGAGGTTTTAGTGACTCTAACTCCAAGAATAACATCAGCTTCCCCTAAGTCTTTCATCTCAAATCGTGACGACAAAAATTGTTTGGTTTTATTTACAACAAATAAATTACTACCAAGAATAAGCATGTCATCAACATATAAGCATATAATCACACAATCTGATCCAAACAGTTTAGAGTACACACACGAATCAGAATTGTTGGTAATATAGCCATCAGCAATTAAAGTGTTGTGAAATTTCTCATACCATTGTTTAGGTGCTTGTTTAAGACCATATAGTGATTTTCTCAGTTTACACACTTTACTCTCTTGACCTTTTACCACAACCCCCTCGGGTTGAGACATATAGATCTCTTCCTTTAGGTCACCATTCAAAAAAGCAGTTTTTACATCCATCTGATGTACAACAAGATCATGAATAGCAGCTAAAGCAACAAGAGTTCTGATAGTGGAAATTTTAGTCACAGGTGAGTAAGTATCAAAATAATCAATGTCCTTCTTTTGTGTAAACCCTCTAACCACAAGTCTAGCTTTAAACCTTTCTATTGTACCATCGGGTCTCAATTTCTTTTTAAAAATCCATTTACTGCTAATGGGTTTACTACCCTTAGGCAAATCAGTCAACTCCCAAGTCTGATTAGAAACAATAGAATCAAGTTCGTTTTTAATAGCATCTTTCCAAAAGTTAGCATCAATCGATCTCATAGCATCAGCATAGGTTTTTGGATCATCTTCTATTAAATAAGCAGAAACAAGTTCATCACAAGCACATTCAACACATACGTTTTCAGTTAAAAAAGTTCTAACAAAATCATCCCCAAAGTTCTTTTCAACTCTAGGCCTCTTACTCCTTCTAGGTTCACCAGCATGATCAACAAAGGTACTACTACTAGCATGCATAGAGCTATCAACAGGATTAACAGGCAAAACAGGAACATCAGGTAGTGATACAACTTTTTTAAGAGGGAAAACATGTTCAAAAAATTCAGCGTCTCTAGCCTCAGAAATAGAACGGTCACTCAATGACATGAATCTATACGCATAACTGTTTTGAGCATAACCAATGAAAACGCAATCATAAGTTTTAGGTCCTATGGTAGGCCTCTTAAAACTAGGTAAGCCTACTTTAGCCAAACACCCCCACACTTTAAGAAAATTCAGGTTGGGAGCATAACCTTTCCATATCTCGTAAGGTGTCTTGTCTAGTTTCTTATGTGGTACCCTGTTAAGGATATGACAAGCCGAAAGCACCGCTTCCCCCCACATATCATCGGAAAGGCCAGAACTTAAAAGCATAGCATTCATCATTTCTTTCAAAGTTCTATTTTTACGTTCAGCTACTCCATTTGATTGAGGTAAATAAGGTGGACTGGTTTCATGAATTAATCCATTTTTCTCACAAAAATCTACTAGATAGTTAGAACCATATTCACCACCTCGATCAGACCTAACTCGTTTAATCTTTCTATGAAGTTGATTTTCTACCTCAGCTTTAAACTTTATAAACATGTCCTCAGCTTCACTTTTATGTCTAAGTAAATACACTTTAGTATATCTAGAACAATCGTCTATAAAAGTGACATAATAATGTTTACCTCCTCTGCTCATAGTACTTTTAAAATCAGCTAAGTCAGTGTGAATTAATTCAAGAAGATTTGTATGTCTAGTTTTAACAGGTTTACTGGGTTTTTTAGTAAATTTAGCCTCAACACAACTAGCACATTTTTCAAAAACTTCTGTAGAAAGAGATGGAATAAGCGATAAAGACCTAAGTTTTTTAATCGAATCAACATTCACATGACCTAATCTACCATGCCAAACATCAATAGACTCAGCGATATAAGCAGAAGTAGAAGCATTATTATTAATGATAGAAGAATCAACATTTAAAACAAATAAACCCCCACAGAGATAACCCTTGCCCACAAAATCCCCATTGCGCGACATTACAACCTTGTCAGCCTCAAAAACAAGTTTCGCACTAGCTTTGTTTAATAAGGCACCAGACACGAGGTTTCAACGCAAGGTAGGAACATACAAAACATTATTAAGAGCAAGAGTTTTCCCCGAGGTCAGTTTGAGAAAGATCTTGCCTTTGCCTGTGATCACAGCAGAAGAAGAGTTACCCATGTAGACACATTCACCATCAGCCACATCTTCAAATTCAGCAAACAGCTCCTTGTTAGCACAAAGATGCCTCGAAGCTCCTGTATCCAGAATCCAATCACTAGCATTTGCAACCAAGTTTGCCTCAACCACCACAGCAGAAATAATGTCATCTTTCTCAACAACATTAGCTTCAGCAACTTTCTTTTGAGGACACTGGTAAGCTTTGTGACCCGGTTTTCCACAAACATAGCACACTTGATTCTGACTTGGCTTATAGATCTTACCAGAAGGTTTGTTGAATTTCCCTTGACTAGGTTTCTTAGCATTCTGATCCTTAGACGGACCCTGACCAACTTTAGCCTTTCCCTTACCCTTGAACCTATCTCCATTTGAAGACCCACCAGTTTCAACAAGATTAGCCTTAGTAGTAGTAAGAGACAAGTGGACAGATTTGTCTTTGAGACGGTTAGCTTCCTCAGTCCTCATGTGACCTATTAGTTCTTGTAGAGACAGATCTTTTTTCTTGTGTTTCAGATGGTTTCTATACTCATTCCAGGATGGGGGAAATTTCTCTAATAACACATTAGCTAGAAAAATTTCATCTAACTTCATACCCTCATTAACAACGTCAGCACACATATTCTCATAAACATGAACTTGTTCCATAATAGGTTTGTCATCTACCATTTGAAACCCAAGCCACTGCCCGACAACATACTTCTTTTTACCCGCATCATCAGCCCCATATTTTTTCTCTAAAGACTCCCAAATGGTTTTAGCAGATTTATGGACCATGAATAAATCAAAAAGAGTATTAGACATATGATTAAGAAGATGACACCTAGCAGTTTTATTATCCTTATCATGTTTCTTAATAGTCTCCTCATTTGTCCTAATAATAGAAGCCACGGGAGGAGTAGCCTCAACACCATTAAAAATTACGGGCACAGGAGGATCATTAAACAGAACATAATCAATATCAAGTTGTTCAAAAAACATGAGCAATTTCTGAGACCACCTCTTATAATTCTGACCATCTAACGGTTCCAATTTAGACAAATCCGGGATCGTTTTACTCGAAATTGCAGCCATTGTTACGACAGAAATATAGTTTT